>PVKE010025403.1:0-23076 GCA_004027555.1 Craseonycteris thonglongyai | reverse complement strand
TACTGAAATTATGGTTATAAGGAATTAATTTTTTTTTTTTTTGGTGTTAAGGCATTATAAAAGAACAGAAAGTTCTCAATTTGAGTGTGTGTGTACTTGGAGATATATATATATATATATATATATATATATATATATACACATACATACATACACATATATATATTATACACATATAACTTTTTAATTCTTGGATTTATTTTTCTATGTTCACATATTGAAAACTTACGTATTTTAGCCTTTCTCTTCAGCTAAAACAAAATAATTCAGAAACTCCCCAAAGTAGTATTTTATTTTACCACAAGAGGGGGCTAGAGAATTCTGATCTCTTCTAAGGTCTATAAAATCCTCTTAACTGCTACTTTATAGACATTCAATTACAACAGGCCATAAGACATTAAGGCATTAAAATACACATATATCCCAACATATGCCAAAGTGAGCACTGCACTGGTATGCCCACCAGATGATCAGCAACATCAGCATCGACTAAACACTTAGATATCTTCTAGTGGTTTATATGAGATTTTACACTTTAGCACTTTTCTCCCCAAAAGGCAGCTCTCATGGTGAGGTGATTCCCTTGGAATGGAAAATACCAAGGAGTGTTATAAAATATCCAAGAATTGGAAAGTATGACAGGGGCAGAGTGAGGTAAGGATTAAGAGAACTGAAATTTATGTAGTTTGGAAAAGTGAAGACTCTGGGGATAAATGTTCACAGTCTTTAAATACCATCTGAAGGTAACAATATAAATGAATTAGGGGAATTATTCAGTCTCGGAAGATGGTATAGAAAAGAGCAATGGCCTGAAACTAAGGTAGGAAAAGTTTAGGTTAGACATAAAGAATAAATTGGTAATAATAGTTGGGCGGGAATTGATGTCCTGCAAAAGAAGGACACAAAGCACAGTTGCTATATTTGATAATTAATTAAATGAGATATTAGTAAGAATGATGGGAATTCATTAGAAGAGCTAGATTAGATAACTCAAGTGATTTCTTTCCCATAAGCTGTGACAATCTCTAGGCCCAACTATGTTCTTGGGCATTCATAAATGACTTTCAATAATGATATGATTATTTATAGAGAGAAGAGCTCATGAACCCAGTTAATCTTACATTATGTTAATTTAAAAATATCTGGAATGTTATTATGAAATAACATAATTGTAAGATTAACCACAACAGTGATGTTTATCTTTTGGAGTATTCCACTAAAACACACTATACCATGTAAGGTATATCCTAACAGTTTATAGAAATGGGTCTGCAAATCAGATAGGCTTTTATAAGTGAAATCTTTCCATGAAGGAACAACTTCACAATAAATCCCAATTTTACAATCCAGAGAAACCACTCTGTATAATCTTCCTTTTCCACTATAATAGTGTATCTGGGCTTAAGCTCCTTAGGGCCCAACATTAAAGGAAAAAAAAAAAAAAAGGCTGTCACTCAGTCAGAAGGCAGTCTAGAGCATAAATGTAATACAGTTTGTGAATTCAACAATCTTTCCCTAATAGACCGTAATATTCTAGATTAACAGGTGTTTCAGCATTGTTTATTTGATTATTTTATTGTTAGAGAGAAGGTGTGCGAGAGAGAAAGAAGGAAGGAAGGCCCAGAGCAACCTCCATAGTTGTACATCATTAGTTGTGATGTGGTTTCATTCCACATAGGTGGATGTGGGGCTATGCAGGGTAGGAGCTGAACTGGGGCCTTTCCACATGGGAGGCAAGAGCCTTCACTGCCATCTTTCCAGTTACAGTTGCCTCTCAGTTCAGCACGTGGGTCTACATGGACCAGGATTTGATCCTCAGACCTCATGGTTGCAAGGTAAGCGCTTAACCTGCTAAGCTATCCTGGCATCCCCACTTCAGTATTGTTTTAAATAGCAGTATTAATATTTACCTTTTATTTGAAAAGTCAGAGTTCTATAATAGGCCAAAAGAATTTATGGCTAGTAAAAAAAATCATCAAAGCATGAATAAATGAAAAATATATAAATATTAAGTATAAATACACATTTATATAAATTAAGTATATGTATCTATATACTTGGCCTGAATATTCTTAAACAAAATTCTTTCATATTTCATTGACTATTAAACTTTGAGGTAAAAATGGACAGCTGCTTTGAAGCTTAAGGAAGGATGATATGGTAGTTAAAATCACACCTAAGATTCCAGAACTCTAGAACTTTAGATATGATTTCCTCAGGTAATGTAGCTAATCTAACCCTCAGGTAATTCAGTGTTCATATATCAGGCAGATGCTATGTTTAATTATAATGCATTTATAGATTCTAAAAACAAGGTAATTAAACATAGTATATAAGATTTTCTAAGAAACAAAGATTTATAACTCTTCCCACCTCTGATTTAGTTATATATCAATCAGATAAATATATTACATTAGCAACCAAAACATTGCATATCATTTTACCACCACTGTAATGACACACTAACACCTTCAATAATAATATACTAAAGCTTCACATTCCCTCATTTATAATTTGGAGAGAAACAAAGAATATTCGAGGCAATATGAAAAAACTTTCTTCTGCCAAGTCACTCACTTAAAAATTAGCTATTTGCATTTTTAAAAAGGCCACTGTTATTTTACTACTAATTGTAGTGAAGTCCCATTAATGTTTGACCTTTCAAAGAATGGATCCTTTACTCATACTCCTAGTCTAGAAAAGACTTCTAAAAACACTTTGGCCAAAGCCCAGGCAAAATATTATGTTGACTTTCTTCCAAACTGCTGCAAATCCAACCAATTGGCTTTTTTTTCTGTGAACTCTGTCTCTGATTATCAGCACTTGATTGTATACAATGTAATTTGCTGTGGGAGTGTCTAATCTTCACACTAATATTATTTATTTATTATATTATTTACTCACTAAGGAAAGGAATCACACCTTATTCCTCTTTGTACCCTTCAAATAGCCTCTAAACTCATGATTGTATAAGGGCATTCAACATAGATATTCAATAACTAACTCTTCATTGGCAGTATATTAAAATCTATAACAGACAAAAAGGCCAAAAAAAGATAACTAATTAGTTCTATATCAAATCAATTCCAGGACTTATGTGATTCATAATTATAATTGTTAGCATTTATGGAGCCCTTTGAAATTCTCTATAAAATGTACTGCTCCCAAATCATTCTAGGAAGAGGATAAGAACATACATAGGTCAGAGAGATGGTGTTTGAAGAACTTGACTGGAACTTTTGAAAAATAGACTAAGAGCCATGATCAGGCCTCCAGCAAGGCTGTTTGGGTCTGCACTGAAAAGCATACTGAGATCATGCAGGTGAGGAAAGGTTCATAGTGTTGGCAAGGGGAGGCCACTCCTAGGGAGGTGGTCTTGGAATCTGTATTGACTGGGTCATGGTAGCCACAGGACCTAAGCACTTAGCCTCTAAAATTTAGTTTCCTCTTAGGTAAAACAGAGATTAGATTAGGTGATTACCAAGTCTCTTCCAGCTCTAAAATGGCATGATTCTATGTAAAAACTTGGGTTAAATTTGCAAGAAATTTGTTCTAGTGAAAGAAACATTAATGAAGATATCCAGCCATCAACACGTGTGAAACTGCTTTCTTTACTGGGCACCGGACAGAAGGTTGGAGTCTAAACATGCACCAATAGCCCAGCATGCTGGGTTGAATGAAAAATGGGTAGTTCACAGACAGATAATTGTTATTGTTTTTTTATTCTTCACAAAACATGTATAATCCTTGGTAATCATTTGTTTAAGTTATATAAATTACTGTCAACTTTGAAACCCAGTTTGTCATCTTCATCTGTGATTTATACCAGACTATATAAACGACATGATGTCTTCCATCTAATAAGACATTTATCTTCATGAAGGAGGCCACTGAATCCTGAGTGACAGCTTACTTACCCTTATCACAGTTAACTCAACATCGAGTCCTTAATTTCTCACAATGATCTGAAGTCTAATGGATTTACCTGGAGCCAATAGAAACTTGTTCAGAAACCTACCATGCTCATGAAAGTATGTGTTTTACAGTAGAATTCATTCTTTGGCCCCCAAAACACAGACATAGAACCAAGTTTTGTGTTCTTCCACAATGTGCACTCTAAATACACACACATAACTTCCGTTAGGGTTGACCGGAGTCATGGGACTTTACTAAGGAAAAATATGCCTGTGAGCAACAAAGATAAAAGCAACTGTCTGAAGAATAAAAAGAAAATGAGATAAATGCTTATTTTAATATATGTATATATGCACATGTTTATTTACATATTTATATACAGAGAGACTATCTTAAGTCAATTAATTATCTTTATATCATAGAATAAAAAAGAACTAAAAAATCTAAATATGTTCACACAGTTTATGTCACTTAAAAAAAATACACACAAAGAAAGTAACAGGCTTGACTCCACCAGTGAGAAAGAAGCAAATGGCTCACTGTTTTTAGGCCATTAACTCTTTTAACCTACCAGGGTACCAATGACTGAGCCTGCAATCGGTACCTTAACATTGCAAGTAAAGCAGCCCTAAAATATGCACATGCTCCTCCAAAGTTCTCAGTGGGACTGTAAACATTGTAAGCAGTGCATTTATTTATTCTGTGAATTATACACTAAAATCAGGCCTTAATACACAACTCACAGCAACAGGTTTCTCAAACTGGCTTGTAAACAAACATTTTTTTTTTTTATGTTCATTGATTCTAAAGTCTATCAGCAGGTGCTACAAGTAGACTTAAATGGCAAAACTAGCTTAATAAGGGAAAACTCTCGGCATAGGATTCCAGCTCAATAAGAGGAAATCTTTTTAAACAATTGGAGTTCCTTGTATCTAATAACATGACCTTGAAAGTGTAAAACAAAACACACAAAAAGAATGGATAAATCTATCACCGTAAAAGAAGTTTCAATAAAGACCAAAGCCTCTAAATAATACAAACTATGTTCTTAGACTATAATGTAATAAAATTATAATTCCAAATTAAAAAGCAGGTTTATAAACCCCTAGAAACTGAAAACAAAAACCAGGGAAAAGAACATGACAACATATATGATGCAATGTAGGATTGTACACCTGGAAGCTATGTAATTTTTACCAACCAACATCACCCCCAATAAACTTAACATTAAAAAAAAAAATGGAAAAGAAAAGTAAAGAGGAAAACTAAAACAACAATACAACACACTTGAAAATGCTTCTAAATAATACGTAGTTTAAAAGGACATCATAAAAGAAATTACAAGAATAAATTATAATATGCAATTATAAATTATATTAAAAATAGTACATATCAAACTTTATAGGATGCAATTAAAGTAGTATTTAGAGGATAATTTTTAACTTTGAATACATTTATTTTTAAAATGAACATTATATTCAATGAAATAAAAGCAGTAAAGAGAATGAGATGTAAAGTCCACAAAGGTAGGTGTTGAAGAGGACAAATATCCAGCTAATCAGAGTTTTAAAAGATTTATTTTTATTGTTTTTGACAGAGAGAGAGATACAGAGACAGACACAGAGACAGACAGAGAGAAGGGGAAGGGCCCAGAACAGTCTCCATAGTTGCACATCACTGGTTTTTCTACATAGTTTCATTCCACAGGTGGGAGTGGGGCTGCACAGAGCAGTAACTGGGCCGGGGTCTTACCCTGGTGAGAACCGAACTGGGGGCACTGCCCAGTTCAGCAATGGGTTCGCATGGGCCGGGGCTGGGACTCGATCCTTGGCTCCTGGGGCTGAAAAGTGAGCGCTTAACCCAGTGAGCCATCCCGGCTTCCCCTAATCAGAGTTTTTCAAAAAGCAGTAGCTTTAGAATCTATTGAAATTCGACCCCCATGGGCTAGATATGTCATCCTTAGCCAAGTCACTTCATTTCTTTAAATCTCAAGTTCTTTATCTGCAAAGTGGGAATAATGGCACTTTTCTCTCTGAAATGATTTGAGAATTAAATGAGATAATCTCCCCAAATCTCTTAGTACGGCATAGTTAACTGCTCAATAAAAGGTTCCTGTTACTAGATGACTATCAACTGTTCCAACTCCCAGATTCCATGATTCTAACTTTGGTACAATGAAACTTAAGACAAACATGAATTCCAGCCATAAAAATCTAATAAATAAATTAAACATTCATTTTTATTTCACAATACTAAAATCGTTTTATTTAAAATAGTCTTCATCTCATTAAAATAATATCTTCTTCCTATTGTTATAACAGAAATAAAACATACAATGATCAACCAAAGCTAGTTAGTTTATTATTATTCATAACATTAAACCCTATTTCAGAACCAAATGAAAGCAAAGAAATGTAAAAAAGGAAAGTGCTAAAAAATAAAGCCCCCCAAAACTGAAACTTTATTTTCAAAATATTCTATATGTTTTTTAATGTACATTTCAGAAAAGGCATGGAGTCGAAAATGGCCACTATTGGTACTTTAACAGGACTGCAATCTCTTTTAAATCGAGTAGCATATAATAAATTGATCAATAAGAGGCTCTTCACTTATTCATTATTACTCTTCTCCAAACATGGTTGTAGGTCTTTACTTTTCCAATTCTAATTTTGATTTTACTGAAGAATAAGAACTTTCTCTAACCTTCAACATCCTAATGTAAAAATAAGCTCTAAAAACAATTTAACAATAAAATATCATAATATTAAAATAAAAAAAATAAAAAATAATAAATAAAATAAAAACATTATTTCTCACTTTTTCCCAGATATATCTGTCTAATATACATTCATTTCCTTTTCCTTAATTAGAATGTAATAATATATGGTGCATAATAAATAATATATTATATAAAAATAAATAAATAAAAATAAATAATATATTATAGATTTTAGGTTTAATCTCCTATAAAATATTCTATTTTTTCTTTTTCTTCTAGAAGGAGTCACTATACCCTGTTTATAGAACAATCACTTTCCCCAACCCATCTTTTAAAAAAGTATGTATATGGACATAGAAGTTTTTCATCATTCTAATAAAATAGACATTAAAATCCATTGTATATTTTGGACAATGAAAGCAATCAGATCTTGAGCTTTGTAATTGGTTGACTCTTCTATTTTATTCAGTGTTTCATACTAAAATTTTTTCCTTCAATATGGTAGAAACTGTGCCTCCCTAGATTTAGAAATCTAAATGTAATAATTAACATTTATTAGCAAGTTTTCATTCCCGATGGTGCAGCTATGCATTCATTTGTGGGCATCTCTCCTAACATTCTCAGATTGAGGACATTTACAAAGGAAAGGAAGAAGGAATTGGGACTAGGTAGCAACATGCTCTCATTTGTACGCATGGTTTACTCTGTAACCTTGGTTTTCATGTTTTTTGCTGGTCACCTGGCCAGGTTTCTATTCTTCTAGATCTCTGTAGTTTTCACAAAAGCATGTCCCAAACATGACATGCACCATGGTTATTGCTTCTCATCACTGAAGTTATGGGTGGGTGGATCAGACCATGTGTCCTTTTATAATTGTACTTTATGGACACTGCTCTGGCTGGAGGTGGAAGGCAACAAAGCTGAATATTTGAACAGTGACCTTTCATTATCTACTAAAGATAAAATTCCAAAAGCCTAAAATAATATCACTACAAAGAAAGATAAAGAATATCTTTTCTTCCAAAAGGATGTCCTTAGCAATCTCACCAGCAACCAGAGACACTGACTTTATATTTGTTTGTCTTAATAGTATGTTTTCCCAATGAGATGATAAGTTCCATGAGGGCAGGGATGGTGTCTGCCTTTCACTGCATATTTTATTTACAGCTTAGCACAGTGCCTTGCTATTACCTCATAATCTTTAAATAAGTATTTGTTAAAATAATGAAGAAGTAGTGTATCAAGTATTACTGTTCTCTATAAAGATAAAATCTATTATAGTTAAGCAGGCTATAAATTTTACTTACAATTTTAACATTTTCTTACCTTCTCTTTAATTTCAAAGGAACTATATAAATATCTTTATTTTTCATGGGAAGGAAACATTTATTGTGTTCATTGTGCACCTGGCATTTGGCACATGCTAGATTCAATGCTTTGCAGAAACTCATGTTTAAACGTTATTTCACTATCCTACAATCAATTTTTTAACATATAAACACATCCAGTTTTACCTCTACTGTTGATAGTGTCACTCTGGGAGTTCTTTTAACTTTCATGAACTGAACTAAAAATGAAAATCTATTAAATAAGAATTTAATATTACTAATACAGTTAACATCTCTCTTATAAGGAACCATTATAAAACAAAATTTCCCACTTTAGAATTTTTCAGATAATAGATTTACTCCCTTTCAACAATCATTTTTTAAACTTCAACTTTTTAATAAAAATATTTTTAAACATAGTATGTGTATCTATGTGGTCTTAAACTACGTGTTTCCAACATGAATCCTTTTTTTTTTTTTTTTTTTTGATAACGCAGATAAGGACAATGGTAAGGATAATGAAGTGGTTAAGGTCAGAGGTTCTAGAACTAGACTGTGTAGGTGTAAATCCTGGTACTACTAACTAGTTATGTGATCTTAGATAAATTAACTTCCCTTGGTCTCGGTTTCTTTATCTTTAAAATAAAGATAATCCCAATATCTGCTTCTTATGGCTGTCCTGAGGATTACATGATATACACAAACTGCTGAGAGTATAGATACAAGGCACATAATAAGTGCTCAATAATGTCAGTTAAAAAGTTTTACTTTATTAAGCTCTTGGGGAGAATTTGGGCCATTTCTGTTTACAATACAATGTGGCCCAGACTGCTATGTTTTTTGAGTTCCTATATATATATATTGTTTCCTACATATAGATTTTGTTTTCTATATCAATTTTTACTGTTTTCCTGCTTCTTACCTCAATATTATTTGATTATATCTCAATTAATGCCTTTACAGTATCTCTTCTAAGTTGATGCTTCT
The DNA here is from genome assembly GCA_004027555.1 of Craseonycteris thonglongyai. Lineage (NCBI taxonomy): Eukaryota > Metazoa > Chordata > Mammalia > Chiroptera > Craseonycteridae > Craseonycteris > Craseonycteris thonglongyai. Next base: position 14,127 of record PVKE010025403.1, on the reverse strand, counting down.
CTCTAATTTGAGCTGAGAAGTCAAAACACTATAATGGTTAGAAATTTCTAAATGAGAAATCCCCAGTGAGGGCCTCAGGGACTTTTCCCAGGATAAGGTACGTAAGTGTAACCCAAGACTTAGAAACATCTATTTCTACTTAGAGGTCTTTCTGGATTACTTATTGTGTTCTTAGCTGTGTTTGGGAAAGTAGGAAATACCAAATAAGTGACTTATGAATTAATGAGGCACTATTGTTTTAATTCTATCAAGCACTGGATTAATTAAAAAACAAATAAAAGGCATTTTTTAATGTTTTGCACTGTTAATTTTCTATAATTATTAATCAGCTACCAGTATAATTATTAAGCTCTCAATCCAAACAATGATTTTAGTGTAATACTGGAACCAATGTACAAATCTCATATTACAAGACCCCATTTCTAAAACTTGGGTGTTACTACTTGTGCTAGTACACAAAGCTCAAGAAAAATAAAATGTTTCTCTGTGACTCAGTCTATAGTTCTGATATGGAGGTTATCAATTCAATGAAATAGAGAAAATATGAATCACCAAAAGGACTAAATGAAATAAGAATTAATGGATAAATTAAAAAGAGAAGGGAATATAGGCATCAAGAACTCTTAGAAAATGCCAGTCATAGAAAAAAATTGGAAGAAAATGAAATAAAAAGATTATAGACTAATATAGCGAAATAAGGAATAATCTACCAACTTTACTCCTAATTCCTAAGTGAATAATACGCTTCCAATTTAATATTCAGTTTAGTAGCATCTCTACCTTTTCCCCTCACTGTAAAATCACAAGAGAGACTTTGATAGCATAACCGTGCATATCAGTGATGAACAAACCTTCTGTTCAAGTGGCCAGATGCCAGAAGTGAACCCCTACTTCTGGGATATCTAAATCTGAGCCAGAAACTGGAAACCACCAAGCCAAAAATTTTATATTCATGTACCTTAAAAATGTATGTATGTTTTGCACTCCACCCTATTACATGCCAAAGTGTTTTTAATATAAAAATCATATTTATAATGGTTGAATTATTTAACTCCTCCCATTCCCAAATCTTCAGGTAAAATTGACATTCCAGGAAGATTTGTAATATGGTTCTTGTGGCTTCTCCTTAAACACCACCAATATGATCAGCGGTATGTGAAAAGCATGGATAAAAATGATAGTATAATATGACAAGCTCACAAATTTCAAATAATCCACAATAAATCAGTAATTTAATAATCATTAAATGAAAACTAGAATTCTCATGCAATTCAGTGAAGCTAAAAAATCTGAAAGAAAAGTAAATTGGGCCCTATAATCTTAAAATACACTCATAGCTTTTGAGTTACAGTTCTTATAAAAAGATCAATAATGATGTTTTCCTGCTCCAATATGGACTTAGTGTTTTCCTAAATATATTAACTTCAGAAGTATTGGATTATCCAGGACGATCAGCACCACAATGAAACAAATAGTTGTTCTTTGCAAACTAGTGACTATCAGTAGAACCCACTGAAGGTTGTTTGTTTAAAATGACAAAGGGCAATGACACCAGGACAAAAAGTAACAAAGTATGATGGCTCAAAACCCAGAAAAATGACACTCACCCTCATCCTGATAATCTGACAAAAAAGGTGCATCTGATGTGAAAGAAGGGCCGAGAGTTCCACTGTGATTATCATCGGAGCTGTCCTGTCCAAGGTAACTTTCAGCTTGGTCTCCCCCTGTGGGACAAAAAAATAAGAAAATAAGGTCATACTTTGGGCATCTTTATAAAGGCATTTGTATATTTCTTCTAGTATTTACACACACACCAATATAGCTTTTATTTGATGGTTATGGCCATTACCCATTAACATATAAGAAACAGATAAATAAAGTCAAACCAATTTGCCTGGATAGGAAATTTTTCATTCAACTAACTCTCTAACTAAAACTTAGACACTTAGCTTAGAGTGGGGAGAAATCTTGTCATCAAAGAGAAAGTTCTCCATCACACTTAAAATGAAAACATAATACAGGTATACAAATATATATTCATATATACTATGTCTCATTAATTTTGACCTTTACCCTGAATGTCTCTTTATATTTCCAAATGAAATAGAATAAATTACACAAAGGGTTAACCTTCTATACATAATATATTATAGCAAGAATATTGATTCTTTTCTGTTCCGAAAAATAAGAGATGCAAAAACAGAGAGAACCCAGACTTTGCTGGATTCAATCACTACTTGTTTTCCAATCTTAAGGAAGTTCTCTCTTTATAACTCTAGTTTACAGTTTATGCAACCAACCTCTTAGGAGTCCTAAAAGCCCTAAGAAGGTAATATTTGTTCTGTAAAATGGCTTTGATGAAAGGTAATGTATATACAATACTGAATTAAGCAATTGAAACAATGCTAATCTCTTTTGGGTGGTTTCAACATACATTGGATTATAATTTGTAGAAGTGGCCCATGCTATTATGATACTTTAAAAGGTTCAGATGGAAGATGTTAGCTCATTCAGAAACCGGAAGAAAAGGCTCTGCATTGCAAATAGCTTGCCTTAAAATCCCCCAAACAGAGGAACAGTATGCTGATAAAAGGACACCAACAGCTGCTCAGTTCATTTCACAAACATGAAAAGAGGATTTTCAACTGAATTTAATATTATCTCAAAGACTAATTTCCAAAGGAAATCACCAATACTAATCTCAGTAAACACTATAGAGTTTTGGCCCAGGATTTCAACTAGGGAGTAGTGAAACCAAACAGCCTACATAGAATCTGGATTGCCTAACTTTAAAGGTTCATTTCCTACAGTTAAACTAGAAGGATACGGAGGATATAAAATGATGAAAAGAGAATGGCTGTAGCTTTCTTTTTCCATAAATTAGGCGATCATCTCTAGATGCTTCTATGATCAATAGTAACTAGATGTCCATAACTGAGTTGAACACCTGCAGATATAGAACTTCAGAAATAAAATGTGGAATTTATTATGAAGAAGAAAAGTAAAATAAAATAAAGAAACACTTCACACAATAGTCACTGGCCTGAGCCAGAAGACTTTATTAGGTTACTGATCAGTATACAAAACTTATAGTTATGCTTAAAGTATCACTGTGAATTTCCATTATTACCAGAAAAATTCTCAAATACTGGGCTGAGGGTTAAAATACTCAAATTTTGCATCACTGCAGCAGGTCCATTGAAATTATATTATCACCATGATTTAAATGGACTGCCTGCCAGGTAACCTGAAAGTCAGTGGTGAAGTTAAAGCAATTAAAAAAATTTAAACCTAATAAAAATTCATTTACAAAAAAAAAAAAAGTGTAGTTTGAGGTGCTTCTCAAATTTTAACATTTTTAGGATATACTGAACATTATTTATCAACTATCATTCAATACTCACAGTTTTCTGCCTGCTTCAGAAATTTGACAAATCTACTCTTACATATTCTAGTATCCCAGGAATCTTCTTTTTGCTTGACAAACAGATCAAGACAAGCTTTGCTTTATTGTTTTTTAATGAACATTTTATTTTAGAATCATTTTAGATTTATTGTAAGTATTTCAGAGATAGTACAGAGAGTTCCTGTATACTCTTCATCCAGTTTCCCCCAATGTCAACTTCATACATAATTAGGGTAGATCTGTAGGAGCCAAGAAATTATAATAACATTGGTACATCAGTGATAACTAAACTACAGACTTTATTTGGATTTCCCCAGTTTTTCCACTAATGCTCTTTTTCTATTCCAGGGTCTACTTCAATTGCATTTAGAGCTTGCATTTTTAAAATATCACCCAAAATACCTGCCTGAATTTGACATCTGATCACTAACTGCAGATGGAAAAGTCACTTCCACATGATTCCTATTGGTTTCTGAACATAATTACCCAAGGTGGGCTTTTAACAGCCAAATACAAGATCATGCCTCCATAAGGCATGTAACAAAAATACACAACTCAATGCGGCAAAAACAGAGCCAAGGTCAGTACTAAAAATGGCTGAGATGGGGGAAACATTTGAAAATACATTTTACATCCAACCATAATTAGCTCTTGATGATGAAAATGTTGCTATAAGTGTTTTTAGTGTCATATCAAGTGGCCTAATTCCCTTGGTCATACACTGAAAAAGCCTTTAACACTATATCAATACACACTCTTGTATAATTAAAATGATTACAACTACTCAAGATGCATGAATGAAAAGTTTTATATAAGAATCAGCAATTACTGTGGTCATTTTGGATTTGTTTACATTTGTAACAATTTTTTCTTAAAATATAATCACGAGTGGTCTCTGGATTCATCCACAGCTCTGACAGTTGCAGTTTCAAGTGGCCACTACTACAGCCTAGTGGGATCAGGCATAAATGATCACAAACTATAGTGACAGACATTTCCACTCAGCAGCTCTACAATTAGGGCCCAGAACGCCTTCTACTTGGAGTGGGTTTCTCACAAGCAAGAACCCTTGCCACTAGAGACACACTTTCCCATTGCAACTCACTCAGAATCAATATATTTCTATACAGATATATATTCTAACCAGCAATATCTCCATTAATCACATCCACTGCCTCCAGCTCCTTCTCTTTGTATTTCTAAACAAGATCTGGGAGAACTACATATATCACGGGTTTGCCTGCTATTAGCTGATAATTTGCTCCTGTATCCTAAGAGTCATAACTGGGGGCTAGATACGCTCCTTCGTATATTCAATGTCAGGTTCTCTACTGAACATTGTGCCGAAGTTGCTAACTTAGAAGGGGGATATTTCTCTACTGTTCTTTCCTGAAAGTCGAACTCAATTTCATTCATGTTCTGCAGAGTGAAAAGTTGGGAATTTCTGAGGGTTGGAGCAGAAAGATAAAGCAGCTTTGTGTCAGGTGTAAGGTAATTATTTGCCTTGGTTTCTGTGCTATTTGTTTTTATTCCTTGTGTTTTCATTAACAGTTAATGAGTTTTCCCCCTTAATTCTAAAACAATAGCTTGGCCACTAAAGGTTGGCTTTTCCTGCCATGGATTCAACCAGCTGTTGCTGCTCCATAAACTTTATGGAGAAGTGAATTAAACTACTAAAAACTTTCATTTCCTAATTCAATTTCACATAAAACAGGGGGGAAAATGAACCATAATGATGTTCCCCTTGTAACTATTTTGACTCATAGCAAATCCATCTGATCCTGAACTTGCAGGTACTATTTAGGGACAAAAACAGGCCATAATGACAATTTTACCAAAGAAAGAAGAAGATGAAAAAAGTTATAAAACAGTTTAAGCACAAAAATAACATGAGAATAAAAAAATAACAGATAAAATAAATATATGTTTGCTTATTTGATATGTGAAGGCTCAATGTTTTTTTATGTTAGTATAAAGTCATTGTCTTTTACTTCTCTTCCAATTAATTGTGGGCTATATTATAAAGAATTTATTCACATCTGCAACTATTTATATGGTATGGTTCAAAATTTTATAGGGTTTGCTATTATTTCATCGGGGATCTTTGGATAATATAAGGAAATTAAAGTGAATGTAAAATTGTCCACAATTTTTTAGTTTTTGTTTTCATTATTGTTGTTGGAAGGGAACACATGACTTCTGACTCTATTTAATATTTAAGAACCCATGAAAAATACAGCTCCCACTTTAAAATAATAAATTCTAAATAAATTGTGGTAAGTAAAGGTCCCTGATCCAAATCCAGTTAGTTTTCATGCTTGATAGTATTAATATTGCCAGGTTTTCATGGACCAATTTAATAGTAATGCAGCTCCCAAAGCTGAGCTATGGTAAGATTAGCAAAACTGCAGTTTATAGTATACCTTATTACAACCATTCACCTAAATTTTTGAATATAACACCAACTAAAGAAATATGTTGGGTTCATATACCCATATATGTGAAATGTTACTCACATGCAAATATATTATGGAGCACATTTGCAACAACAAAGTGAAAGTTCTGTCAACGCTTCTGTTATAAATTACATACCCTTTTGCACATCCTCATGCATTAGAAAATGTATAGTGTTTCCCACAGAACATCCTAGCGGCTTCACTGGTTTCTAAATACCCATTTGGATTTGCATGGTTAGTTCTTGTGATTAATCCATATGTAGTGAAGGTCTCAAATTCTTCTCTGTTCTATACAGTCTGATTTCCTGCCCATCTCTTTTTATTCCCCTCCTACATCAAGCCATAACTCAATGTACAAATATTCGTTCCTCCCCCCCCCCCCCAAGGCCCTGGCAGTGAATGTAATAGTACTGAATGTCATTAAGTCTACAGAACAAATGATGGGCAAGATAAAGCAAATTTCCATTTATCATTCTTTTAAAAAGTTGCCCCAACTAGATCTTGAATGTACAAGAAATATATTGAGCCTAAAGCCAAGTTTTTTAACTTAGAATACAGTTTACTGGTCATATAATCATGTTAAGAATAGCAGACTTCTTAAGAATCTTTATGGATGCCATTCGCAGAGAATAGTCCAAATGATCAGAAATGGAACCAAATTGAGCAGAACTTATAGCAAATCACTACAACACCTGTGAATCCAGTAACCAAAAGGGCATCATAGCTTAATATTTCCAAAATGAGCTACATCTGTCAGTGGTGGGTTGGACAGGAAGATGCCTGTGGGAGCCAATTGAAAAGTTTTGAAAAGTTCTTTTTTTCCCTCTCCTTCAAGAAAATGGTCCTTTGTGATGCAGTTTTTCATTTTAACCAGTAGGGTGGGCTGCAGTGTATAGCTTCATTCTAGTTCTTAAAAGAAAATGAGTGGGGGAGGGGGAAGTAGCCACCATGTGAACCCTTCTGCTACTTCCCCTTCCTCTCCCCAAAAGTGCTGAGATTTTTAACCCTTCTTAGGCTTCACATAAAGGCATAACTCCTTGATATTAACAAACTGGAGGGTTGGCAGCAACATATATAAACCAGATAATTGTGTATGTGACAACACACACTTCATAAAGCAAATTACAGCCTGCCAGCAATCATTCTGGTTTAACACTAACACATTCCATCTACCACTGTTACTGATCAACTGCTACTAAAACAGAACCTGCTGAGTTAGTATATTTTCAATAATAATGGCATTTAACAGAATTCAAAAGATGTAAACCTAGGTATTTGGGTGTATGCAGATAAATACACTGTAAAAAGAATCATTTATCATATGACAATAGGCACTCATAACCTGGAATTACTGGTTTATAGTTCTATTTTCCTTAGACCACTGTATTCCCAGTTTTAGATTTTTATGATGAAGTCAGTCAGCTGAATTTTCAACATGTTTTTACTTATAGGAGAAAGTCAGATATAGTAACAGTAAAAATAGAATACATAACTTAGTGAACTCTTACTGGGTACAGGCCCTGCGGTCAAGACTCTTTGAGTACTATCTCATTTAATTTTCAAAATAATCCTGTGATATGCTATCCCAATGCTGCAGGTAAAAAAAATTGAGACACGGAGATTAAATAACTTACCCATGGTCACATAAGTGACTCATAAGTGGTAGAGCCAGGCTTTGACCCCATTTTGTTTGATTACCTCGCTCTTGTTCTAATCCACTGAGCTGTACAGTTTCCAGAGCTGCATGCTTTACAAATTACAGTCATAATTCAAAGGCAAAGCATACCGAATGACAACCAATGAGTTAAATTTATGGCATGTGCTATAAATTAGTATTTTTTTTTTACTTCAGTAAAGTAAATCTATAATCAAAAGTATAAATTACTATAAGCAGCAGTAATACTAGTAGTCACAACCAATAGACAAAGTCAAATGTGGTCAATGATTTGGCCAAGAGGGAGCTGGTCCTATTCACAGGTTCAAAATGACTGCAATATTATTGTTGCAATGATTTTATCTTATTTATTTATTTATTGTTTTGAGAGAAGCCCGGCCTGGGGGGGGGGGTGCGGTGGCGGGGGAACGGGAGGTCCCAGAGCAGACTCCATAGTTGTACATCATTAGTTGTGACATGGTTTCATTCCACACAGGTGGATGTGGAGCCACGCAGGGCAGGACCGAACCTTTGCCACCGAGCCATCCTGGTGGTTACCAGTTGCACTGCAGTTCAGCATATGGAGTTGCACAGGCCAGGACCAGGAATCGAACCCTGGACCTTGTGATTGTGAGACAAGCTCTCAACCATTGAGCTATCCCAGCCCCCTGTAGTGATATATTTTTTTAAGCACTTTTTGGTATAAATTTTATGCTAACAAAATTCAATACAAATACTTTGGGTTTAGTCAGATCAATATATTAATTTTTTTCAACACATCCTGTTTGATTTTAATGGATCCTGGGTATTTTGACTCTGCTTCACAGAAAATGAAACATGTTCCACACCTAAATATAGCTTGACCTGACTTAATTAAAGAATGTATTTCCTTTCTGGCTCTATCATGCTTTAAGTCTCACAGTAGAAAAATGCTTTGAAAAATATACAATGCCACATAAATGTAGTGATTTTATTACTATTTGTTCATCTTGCTCCCTCTTCTCATCTTTTCCTTTCCTTTCATCCAAATAACAAATTACAGTATGATGTTAGTATCCACTTCTAGTCCTGATCCATTCTAGGGTCTACTATTATATCCCAATTAGTTTAGCAACATTACTTCTTTTTGAGAGAAACTATAAGGCAGTTGGATTTCAATAGCTTCTGCTTAAGAAGAACAGACTACTCAGGGGTGTCCAATCCTTTGGCTTCCCTGGGCCACATTGGAAGAAGAATTGTCTTGGGCCACACATAAAGTATACTAACACTAACAATAGCTGATGAGCTAAAAAAAAAAAAAAAAAAATCACAGAAAACGTCTCATAATGTTTTAAGAAAGTTTATGAATTTGTGTTGGGTCACATTCAAAGCCATCCCGGGCCATGGGCTGCGGGTTGCACAAGCTTGGACTACATGATCTATAGGCTATAAGTAGATAAATAAGACAAGTTTTACAAATGCTCAAGGAGTAAAAATAAAACATCATATAATAAATAATGGATTACAGGTAAGATTAGCAGGCCTGAAAATATAAAACATATTTTAACATACTGAAGAGAAGGTGAGTTTTCTCTGTGAGTAATAATAGGCCTCCAATACCACTAAAGCTATAATGGCAAAAGTGACAAGATTTGGCCTGCCATACCCAACCCTACTCTGAACAGGGATTCCTGATCATGTATGAAAATAACATGTGTGTAACAACATGTATGTGACAACATCAACAGCCCAACCTCTCACTATAATTCTGTTCAATGTTTGGTACTTTTTAGAATTGATATTTCATATGGAAGAGTATCTCCTTATTTTTAAACTTCATTTTTCCTTTTCTATTAGAGTATCACTAACACAAGTCAAGTGTACAAATCTTGAGGATAAGTGGTATCACTTTTTACGTTTAGAAAAATAACCTTTTAGAGATGAATTGTGATCAAGTTATTTTCAGACTGCCAAGTGTGTGTTAAATACATGTCAGCTGACAAGGACAGTTAGGTTCAAATTTCCACTACTGTATTTGTCACATAAGAGTCAGCAGTAAATGGAAGCTTTATTTTACACATTATATAAATCCCTATGTTCATAACTAAGCACTTCCTTTCCTGTTTAGTGCTACTTCAGCCATCCTGATAAACAAGAACAATTTAAAAAGTTTCTGAGAGACATGTTGATGAGTAGCATAGTAAAAAATTAATTCATTATAATAGAGTTGGGATAAACTATCACATTACTTAGCCTCCAAGTATCAAACAAATTCTCTGGGTTTCAAGTCCAAAGGCTTAACTTACTAACTCACAAAAAAAGTTTTAAGCAGAAAACTAAAAAATTTTGTATTCAAATTCGCCACACTTTGTAATATTTTGTGTCCAGAACATAAAAATTTGTTAGAGGCAGAATTCCTGAAGTAGTTTAATTCTTATGCCAAACTTCTATGTTCAAAAACTGTACTCATTATCTGACTTTCTGTGTTGATCTAGAAATAATACGTACTAAGAGAAACAGTGTATAAGTTTTTTGTTTTCTCAACAAAAATTTTCAAGCTTATCAAATAAACTTAAAGCAGTCATTAAATTATCAAGTACTTAATTTTCTTTGCCATCTACATTAAGACAAGAATCAGAAGTTCTATGAATTTGCAATTACCATATGTAGAAAAAAAACTGTAAGTAAAGAAAGTATTATCAGTTACCATGGATATTATGTGATACTATTTTATTACTTATTTTGAAATATCACTTTTAAGTGATACGTCAGCTCAACACACCTATAAACTGCTGGTTCTCAAACACTAAGCAAAAGAGATTGCTACTAGTTTGTATTTACCATCAGCAGGGGCTTGCCCATAAATTCATATGTAAAAATTAATAAATAAGTAAAGGAGGAAAAATACTTGAATGGATACAAATCTACTAAATCATGATTCGACTAAAAAAGAGCTCACTATGCGTCAACTCAAGTTTTTTATTTTTTCATAAGCTTCTTTATTGGATGTTGGATGTAAAATTAAACATGCTTAGAGCAAAACTTTCAAATGTTACAAGAAGACATATAATGAAAGCATATCTTCATTCCCTTCTCTTGGTTCTTCTCTTCAGAGACAACCATTGTGAGGTTTGTTGGGCATTCCATGAATTTTCCATCTAAATATAACATGTGTCAGTGTGGTACATGTCTTTTTCTTTTTCTAAATAAATGGTATCACTTGTCCTGTTCTGTACCCTGCTTTTCCTCCTAATCATTTACCTTGGAGGTTGCTCCATATCAGCACATATATATTTATCTTATTTTTCATTTTAACTAATTTTTGGTCTAAAAATAATACATGAATATGGTGAAAATTCAGATAGTACCAATGGATATAAATAATGACGATTCTCTCTTCCGCTCACACCAATATCCTTCTGAACCGAAATTACCAGTGTGAGTAGATCCACATGTCTCCTTTCAAAAATATTTTATACACAAATAAAAGCAAGGACACCTGCATGTGTGCATTCACACATGTGCATATGTGAACACACACACAGAAACAAACTGTATAATGTTTGCCCAAATTGCCCTTTTCAGTTAACAATATGCCTTGGAGAGAGTGTTTCATGTTACACATATATTTGTATGATGTTCTTTTAGCCTCTATGTAGCATTCCATTAAATGACTCTAACATAATTTATTTAACTAGTCCCCTAGTGCTGGACATTCAGGCAGTTTGGAGTCTTTGCTATTCCAAACAATGTATAACAAATATCCTTGTACATAATATATTGTGCTGGGAATACAGAAGGCAGCAGCATCTAATTCCAATGATTTCTTCTTTCACCTGTATGAAAGTCAGTTCTTTTTCTTATGTCTCATTATCATCTACTCCAGGATAGGACATTTACAAAGGACACAAAAAACTTGAAAAATTTTAACATTAAAAAAAAGTGAGTCTTTTGATTAAAAAAAAAAATCTTATTGTCTTTGACAATAGTTGCAAAGCAGTATATTAATTTAAAAATGCATTATTCCACTTAAAAAAAAAACGGTAGATGTACAGGAAGTAAAATATTTGAAAAGGTATCAAAGTCAGTAATTAAACTTCAAAAACAATTGCGTATGTATTCACTTTCTACAGATTAATCTGTATAAAATGAAGCAAATAAGGAAAGGGGGGAAGGCCTAAAGGAAGTCAAGTCATAAAAGCAGCTGTCAAGATTGTTGATGCTAAAAGGTTGGGCTAATGCCAAAAGCAGGAGTATTGGTCCTGTGTATATTTCCCCCTATTAAATCCCAAAAAGACATGGAAAACATTCTGGAAGATTTCTTTTTAAAAAGTAGTATAGGTTAGGATATTCTGGGTTCATAACCAACACTTGTGTTTATAAACTATTAGCATTCCAGAAATAGTGATAGAAAGATACTTAACAATAAATTACAAACATTGTAAATTCAGACTTTTTCTTACATTTGCAAACACGTCATAAATTTGGGCTGTGTTTCTTTGTATAAATCCTACTTACAACTGTGCTAAAACCTTTTGGCATGAATGCAAAGAGTATTTTCATAAATAAAACTTAGTAAAATCACTGTACACTCCATTAATTCAAAAACACTTCTCTTCAACTTCAAAGGGAAACCCTTCTCTCTTTTTTATAGTGCAAAGATGGTGTTTCTTTGCTGCTTTAATGGTTTGCTTCTTGTAGTTGTCATAACTACATGCTCCAAGTATGTGACAGTAAGGGACGAGAAGTTAAGTGACAATCATGCTTCAATTCAACATGTCTCAGACATTACAGAGCAACAAGCTCATAAATCTAACCTCTGAAGGGACTCACAATAAAAAATTCTGCACACACAAGCTTTAAATGCAAACCTCACACATATATACATAGTGAATTACATGGCCCAACACCTGGGTTGAATGAATGAATTTTGTGAAAAGGTATGAAAAATATAAAAGGTCTGTCCAGAAAAAAATTCAGCCATTGTCAACATAACACGAATGGTTACATGGCTGGATACTTGCCAGACAGTTCTAATATACTGTCTAAATTCTATACATGGGTTTACTTACATAGCCCTACTTTGAAACATAAAAATAATACTTGCTATCACTTTAATAAGTGCCTACCAAGTGGCAAGCACTCCTCATGAGTTCATCATCTCATTATAACTCATTACAACTTGTAATGACTGTGAAGTAGATATTATTAGCAAGATTTTGTAGGTGAAGAGGTTATGTCACTTGCCATTGCTCACACATCTAAGTAGAGGGTGTGGGATTCAAATTCAGTTCTGATTTCAGAGCTCATGCTCTTTCATCACCAAACATTAAACTTGAAATAACAATTAAAAAAACAACAACTTAGTAGTCTATGTATTTTGTGTCTAAGATTCATAAAGTATCTTATGCATTAATATACTAGAAATAAAAGAATAATGTCACTCTTTTTTAAAAATTAATCTCAGCCTGGATTTCTTTTTCTTTTATCTTTGCATTATAAATAATCTTAAACATGTACAAAAGTAGACAAAAACATGTAATAAGTCCCATGTACACATCACCCAGCTTCAACAACAGTCAATTTGTGATCCATCTTATTTCATCTATACCCTTACCATATTTCTTTCTCTCCCCTTCTGTATTATTTTGAATAATATGTCAGCCATCTACCACTTCATCTTTAAACATTACAGCATAGTCTCTAACATAAGAACTATTTTTTAAAAACATAAGCATACTACTATGTCACACCTAAAATATTAATAATATTATAGTTTTTTAATAGCATAAAATATCCAGTCAGTGTCCAAATTTCTAATTCTCTCTTAGATATCACATTTTATAGTTTGTTTGACTCAGGATAAATATATGGTCCACACATTAGTTGATATGATTTTCAAATCTCTTTTCATCTCTAGTTAATGTGGCTTTATAATAACAATTTTTCTTATTCACTTCACACTATTTGCTTTTGACAAGCTATACTTTTAGGGATAAATTTACTTTGACAAGGGATACAGACTTGCCACTTCAAAATAAGATTTTAATAGTCATAGTTTAAAATTTTCATATTGAAATATACTGAATAATTTTCTCAGAAGTCCTCCATGCTACTCATGCAGATATTCAAGGAATCTTCAAGTTGGCAAGAAATTTCACTGGCCCATTTTACTACTATCAGAAATGCAATGTGATTGACCACTGGGCCAAAGAAATGTGATTTTGATATATGTATTTATAATATTTCCATACTTTTTCTAACATTTTATTTAAATATTGTTTCATTTGCTTTAGACTCTGGGTCCATGGTGGGCAATTTTTTAAATATTCATGAATATGTTTTTATAGCAATAAAATTTTAATTATCAACACTATACTTTATAATTAATGTTTTATTAAACTATAACTATCAATAATAAACTTATTTTATAAAAGAGAAAACTAAAAATTAAGTAAATCAGTTTGCTCAACGCCATAAAGTGATAGTGTCATCATATCTAAAGGGCAAATCTAATATTGTTGTTTAGACATCTGATCAATATCATCTTTGAAATATCTGATTACTGAAATGGTAGCAGTTCCATGGAAGATTCCAATGAAATTTCTTTGTAACTTTATTTTTTTTTTTTT
>PVKE010025402.1:0-23057 GCA_004027555.1 Craseonycteris thonglongyai | reverse complement strand
ATAAGCCGTATATCTATATTTCAGTACGAGGTGTACTCAGCGAGCTATTGATAGATTAGCAAAAAGTAAGTCATGTTATTCTTTCATGATAAATTTTCCTGGCCCAAAAAAAAAATGCAAAAGTGAAATATTGAAATCAAATTACCAGCCATACTGTGCATTTTTATAACAACTTTTTCATATTTACGAACAAATAGTACAACAACTTATACATTGCAGTTGATAAAAATCTTAAATTGCATTTTAAGTTAGTAAAAATCTATCTTGAAAAAGTGTCGGAAAATCGAATTTTTTAGGTACCGCATGTACGGAATGCTGCTATCAAAAGTTGGGTCTGGAAATTTATTTTCTTCGTGAGCCTATATCTCGAAAACTTAATAAGTGATTTAAAAAATAAAAAATAGTTTTGAACATATATTTTACTTATCTACCCATACCTCGCTGGAATGCACCTTATACTGAAACACAGTGTATAAACATAGTATGCATTTCACACCCCTTCTTCCCCCTTAGACTATGCCTATGACAACAAGTCGATCATGACACACTTTTAAGATAAAAAGTAGATCTTATATACAGAAAAGTTGGCCACCCCTGCTCTAGATGAATAACAGATTTGGTAAATACATATTTTAGGGGTGGAATCAAATAATTGGCAATTGATTTTGAGAAAAGAGGAGTAGGAGAGTCACTTTCAGATTTTCAAATTTTAACTATGAGTACCTGAGTGCAGAGTACTCTTTGCTAAAATTTAGACATTTTAGCAGGTGTGTGTGTGTGTGTGTGTGTGTGTGGCAGTGGATAGGCAGTAGAAAATCAAGGGTGTCCCATCAATGTAGCATTATGACTTTATATTTTATTGAGAACCAATGGACTGATAGTAAGTGAATAAACACATACATGAAAAGAAAGTTAGAAGAACTTGCAGGATATAAGGTCTAAAATTGAGAATTGTTAAAGGAAATCAGTCGGTGTAAATTCAGATAATCTGAAAATATAAAGCAGTTTTCTTTCTTCTTCAATTATTATTTTCACCCTAATTAGTGAATATGTTAAATTGCTCAAATGTTCACATATTTTTTGAGAGTCCATCAGTTAATACTTATGTAATCCACATAATATTATGTATGAAGGAGGAGAGAGAGGAGTGAGTTTCAAAGACAAAGATGGTATTTGTCTAGTCTCCTAAATTTGTCACCACACCACTATGTATGTATGTATTTATGTGTGTTGGTGCATGATCTTCTGTCTATACTTATATCTCTGTCTATATCTATAAAGATATTGATAAATCTCAATCCATAGACAGTCTGATAAGTACAAGCCTTTGTATTTTTAGGTGTAAAATTCAAATGAAAGAAATTGGGTGAGCTCATTTCATCTGCAAAGCCTTTATATGTTGTGATATGGCTTATTTCTGTGGAATTGGTTATAATAAAAAAAGTATTCAAGTTGTTCTTAAAAAACCATTCTTGGGAAGCCGGGATGGCTCAGTGGGTTAGGCACTCACTTTGCAGCCCCGGGGACCAAGGATCAAATCCTGGCCCCGGCCCATGCGGACCCATATGCTGAACTGGGGAGTGCCCCCAGTTCAGTCATCACCGGGGCAAGACCCTGGCCCAGTTCCTGCCCTGTGCAGCCCCTGCCAATCTGTGGAATGAAACTATGTGGAAAAACCAATGATGTGCAACTATGGAGACTGTTCTGGGCCCTCCCTCTTCTCTCTGTCTCTGACTCGGTATCTCTCTCTCTCTGTGTCAAAAACAATATAAATAAACCTTTAAAAAAAAATAACATTCTTTGTCTGCATGCTTTTTTTAACAACAACAACAAAGATAACAAAACAAAACAAAACAAAAGCAAAAAAAAGAAAGGAAAAGAAAGCAATTGAAAACCTTTTAAATAATGCATCTATTGTAATATGTAGGCAGCACCATGCTGTTAAGAGTAGCATCAAGTTCCCTATCAGATCAGCTATTACCTTTTCGTTTACTTCAAAATGACCTTGTGGAATGGACTACCAAATTGTGCAGAGTCACACACAGTAATCTAGTTTTTAAAATGCTATATATACAAGTGTATTGTGTTTTCTTTTTCTTTGATGCACTTTTATACCATTAAGCTGACAAAGGTGACTGATGCCAAAAATATTCATCAGAAATTTATCTTTACATGTTAATAGTAAGAATATATTACAGTTTGGGATTGGGATAAATAAACTTTTCTTTACCACGTAACATACTTTTCAGGTCCTCACATCACTTACTTTATACACAGTGTAGTATTTGTAAATATCATGCCCGTTTTTGTTTCTAAAAATGACTCTTTAGAAAACATTTTTAAATTCTTTAAAATATGCAACATTTTGGTGGTACTATGTAATTCAATCATTAAACTGAAGGAAAATAATGGAATTTCAGAGGGAAACATGTTATATAATATGTAAGTATTCTTTATGTACTATTTTTTTATTTTGAGTATATTTTCTTATTTTAGAGTTCCAGATCTGGTTCTTTTATGTGTGTGTCCACAAGCATGCTTGCTTTAATATCAGTAACTATGGCAACAAGGTTTAAATGCTGTATATAGTATGAATAAAAGGAAAATGGAGAACATAAAACCCTAAAAGAAGATATCAATCCTCTTACTGCTGTCGTGAGTCACAAAAATAATTCTCAGAATTGTACTGTCACTATGCGATAATATATCTCATGTCACAGGAAGTTTTGTTATAGTTTCAGATTTTTTAATTGTTTGTTTAAAATGTTCTATATTTCTTTACTGAACCTTATGTTTCATGTTTTACTTTTGTGGGTTGGCTGGCATTACTTATACACACAATCAGATTTCATATCCTAAATAAATTATATGAGGAGGTCTTTGGAACCACTTCCCAGTAAAACAAACATAACTGAAGAAAATTATATTTAGAAAATATTTCCTCAAAAATTGTCCTAAGGCATAAAGCAAATGACTATGCATATTATATATTCAAGAAAATCCACTAAATATTAGGAAGACAGTGGAGAGACTGTAGGATTTGATTTATGGTCTGAGGGAAGATCTACTCTGAGCAGCTGTAGCCAAAAAGGTAAGAGGTCTCTCTCTCACCACAGCTCCCAGTTAAGAGCTATAGGATATATCCAGAAGTAGAGATCACAAGCATTTCTCATCACAAGTTCCTTGTTGCTTAAGCAAACCTCAGGCTAGATGAAGAGAGCTCTGTCCTTCAACCCTGCCTCAGTGGAAAACCTGACATTGTACCCCGAGAAAGGCTTAGAGTACTTTTCCAACTGCCCTGGCCTTGTCTTACTCATAGGGTAGAGGTGCCAGCCACACAAGGACTGCCAAGCTGAGAAGCTTAGAGGGTACTGATTTCTTTTTTTCAGCATCCCGTTCCTATTCCAGCTATGTTGTTATTAGAGAAGTAGGCAAGCATCCCCATGTCCCTCTCCAAAGCAGTGCCTCAGAAATATTCTTCAGTGAAAGATTTAAGCTATAAGAAGAAAGCACCAGCTTTCCCCCAAAGGAACTAACTTTGTTTTGAACAGACTGTAAGAAGTTTTAGCCCAGGGCCTTCTCTAATTCAACAGAGATTTTAATGGTAAGCAGCTAAGAAGAGGGTTATCTTCATTACAATAGCTAAGCTTTAGGTCATCAAACTATTTTTCAGTGGCTGAGAAAATATAATCTATATATTAAACTCCTATAAAAACAAAATCTAAATTGAGTGATCTTTGAGGAATCACAAATACAGAGACATGGGAAATGCTGGTGTGCAATGGTTTGAGTTTTACATTAAACCTAAGAGGTTATAATATTGTTTAAAAATACATATTGTAAACCCTAAGCAATCACTGCCAACATGCATACACACACACACACACACACACACACACACACACCCCGGCAAATACACACATACAAGCAGGTTTCTCCAATAAACGCATTTGACCCAAAACAAAGCAGAGAATGAATACAAAAAGAACAAAGAAGTAATTGAATAAAAAACAATTAGCAAAATGGCTTGTTTAAACCCAAATATATAAATGAATTAATTAAAAGCAAATTGTCTAAATATACCAATTTAAAGGCATATATATATATATATATATATATATATATATATATATTCACTTTGTGCTATATACAAGAAATACATTAGAAACCTGTTTATATATTAATATATACAATTTAGGGATGGAAAAATGATTTGTCTAAACATTAATCAAGAATATTAAAAAAAAAACTTAAGGAATAGAAATATTACCAGTAAGTAGAAGAGCAGTCACATAATTATAAAAGGGTCAGTTTTTCAAGATATAAAAAGTCATAAATATATGGGTATCTAACAACACAGCTTCAAAAAGTAAGACATAAACTTCTCTTTATCTCCATATTGTATCAGTATAAATATTCTGAGTGATCTAAAAAAATTAATAGAATAATAACCAATTAGAATTCAATAATAAATTATGTGTATTTTTATATACTAGGAGTTAACTATTGGAAACATTTGAGAAATAGAATTTCTAAAAATCACTCAAAATACCATCCCAAAATATTAAATATTTAGGGATGAGTTTTAATAGAATGTATGCATGACCATTACACTGATGACTACAAATAATGAGTCATTTAAAAAATCCTAAATTAACATTTAAATAAATATATGTTATTCATAGGTTACCCAACTCAATTCCACCAAATTGCTGAGTGAATTCAACATAACCTTAATAAAAATCCCATTAGACTTTTGTCTGTGAAAATGTGGGAGTTGATTCTAAAATACATATGAAATTGCATGGCCTTGGAATAGCCAAAACAATTTAGAAAATGAAGAACATGGTCAGAGGATTTACACTATGTGATTAAAACTTATAATAAAGCTACAGTTATTAAGACTTAGTGCTATGGCTTGAGAATATACACATAGATAAATACAATAGACTGAGTGTCCATGGATGGATGGACTCAGCATATATTAATGATATTCAACCTTGTTGCCATGGTAATTCAGTGAAGGGAATGGCTAATTTTTCCAACCATGCTGATGGAACAACTTCATATCCATATGGAAAATTTTTTTTTACCACACATTATGAACAAAAATTTAATTGAAGTACTTTATAGACCTGAAAAGTGATAACTAAATCTATGATATTTCTAGATGAATACATAAAAGAACTTTGTGAGACTGGGATAAGCAAAACACATGACTGGTTGGAGAAAAGAATGATAAGTTGAGCTGCGAAAATATTAAAATTCTCTGCTTTTCGTAAATGCCCAAGAAATGAAAAGGAAAGCACACACTGGGAGAGAATATTTGCAATACTGGTATCTGACAAATGACTTGTATTTGTGACATATAAGGAACTCTTATTATTCTATAATAAGAAGATAAACTACCCAATTAAAAATTGGCAAAGAATTTGTACACCAAAGAACATATGTTAATGGCAAGTCGGCATTGGAATACTGCCTACCATAATTAGTCATTAGGGAAATGCAAATTAACACCACAATTAGATACCATTACACATTGCCAGAATAACTAAAATTTTAAATTAAAAAAAAGTGTTGGTAAGGATGTAGATTAATTTAAACTCTCATACATTACTGATGAAAATCTAAAATGGTATGTGGGACCACTTTGAAAAATATTAATATTTTGGCAATTTTTTAGCAAATTAAACCTATACATTTTTACCATAAGTTTAGTAATTCTCTTGAATATTCACCTAAGATAAATGAATATATATAGTCTTACAAATACCTGTACAAAAATGTTATTGCAACTTTATTCATAATAGCCCAAAACTATAATTTGTATCTTGATAGTGGTGATAGTTACCTGGGTGTATAACTAAATATTATTGATCTGTACTTTTTAAAGGGATGCAATTTTATTGTATTATAATTTATGGTAATATTTATTTAAATAAAAAATGATCAGACAAATGGCAAAGAAACAAATTTGAAATTTTAAAGTCGACTTTTCTGAGTTCTATTAACAACGATTTCTCCAGATAATCATTAGCTTCTTTTCAGATCATGTAAATGAGTGAATCCCAATCTTTTTGGCACCAGGGACCAATTTCACCCAAGACAGTTTTTCCATGGAGCAGAGGATAGGGGTTGGGGGGTGGTTTCAGGATGATTCACACCCACTACATTTATTGTGCACTTTATTTTTATTGTTATTATATTGTAATATATAATGAAGTAATTATATAGCTCACCATAATGCACAATCAGTGGGAGCCCTGGGCTTGTTTTCCCCACAGACAACCTCATCTGGCGGTGATGGGAGACAATGACATCCAAAGTATGCTGTCACCATTGATCTGAAAGAGGTGGAGCTCAGGTGGTAATGTGAACAATGGGGAGCAGCTATAAATACAGATGAAGTTTCACTCACTGGCTTGCCGCTTAGCTCCTGATGTGAGACTCAGTTCCTAATAGGGCATGGAACTGTACCAGTCCGTGGCCCAGGGGTTAGGGGATCCTGATGTAAAACACCTACTTTGCCAAATTTGAGAGTTTTTATTTTATTCGTTCTTAGTCCATCTTCCTTATTTCCTACAGAAGTCAGAAGAGAAAGAAAATTAGTAAAATAAAGTTAAACACATTTGAGAAAAGGAAAGAATTCACAACACTGTGGCCTCAGTATAATGGATTTATTAAAGGTACTCTGTATTGTCATGTAAGGAATAAAACTTTGCTTTAAACACGCTTCCTGAACAAGTTTTTTTCTTGCCACTGGATGGAGTTTCATAAACTTTTCCATTCTCTAAAAAGTAATGCAGTTCTTTCCGCGCATTTGAGCTCCAGCCATGGGGTCATTTCAGCAATTACAATGACCACTCTAAAGTCATAATCATAGCCAATCAAAAACTATTTCCATCTCAGCTCAAACTGAAAAGCCAGCACTGAACAGTGTGGTGGGGAGAAATAAATGATACTTGTATAGAGAATTTCAGTATATTCCTCCAACTTCCTTCCTTCATGAAATTGTACTTGGTCTCTCCAAATGTGGAACAAAAGAAAACAAAACAAAACAGATGTAGAAAATATTTTTGTACAAGGACACATGGAACGATTCATGTCAGGTCACATTGCAATTATTCCTACTCTCAGAGAAAACTTTTGTAGATTTCTTCAATGTCTCACACTAAGACCTCCCAGCTCTGATTTGTTATGGTCAGTGTCTCTCCCCATTCAATTTCTGGATTTCCAGTGGTCCACTTTCTGATGAGGTTACAAAATTGTGTTTGTCTGATGTTTTAATAAGATCCGAAGAAACTTCAGTTGTATTCTTTAGAGTCCTCAGTTTTGCCCAACCAGAGGTGAAGATATAGTTTAAGACTTACCTACTAAGCCTACTGAGTCACTTCAGTCAGCATTCCACCTGCAGACATTTGAAGTAACACTCACTAAAACTGCAGGGCCCGTAAAAGCTTTCTAATTATCTCCTGAAAGTCCTCTTATTTGGTTGGCAATAAGGGGAAAGGAGGTGCACTAACTAGGATCATACAGAGATACAGAACCAATATGTAAATATAGATATGTATATAGAGATTTTTTATGAAGGATTGAATTATATCGTTATGGAGGCTGTGCAGTGCCATGATCTCTTGTCTGCAAAATTGGATGCTCAGGAAAGCAAGTGATGTAAACCCTGTCCAATCTCTAAGGCCTGAGAACCAGGATGGCCAATGATGTAAATCCTGGACTGTGTCCAAAAGCCCAGGAGTGCTGAAGTCTGAGGGCAGCAGAAGATGAAAATCCCAGCTAAAGCAGAAAGCCCCTTCCCCTGAAGGTAGAATGAGGACTTGAACAGATTAAATGATGCCCATTTGCATTGGTGAGGATGTTCTTATTCATTCAGTCTACCTGTCCAAATGACACACCCAGAAATATTTTTATCAGCTATTCAGGTATCTTATAGCTCAATCAATTTGGCACATAAAATAAACACCATAGCATTCTTATATACCTCTCCCCATCAAGGTGGCATAAGAAGAAATATAGAGGATAGTGATAATGTTACTTAAAAAGAATGAACCCCAAAATAAACCCACACATATTTGGTCAATTTATGCATGACAAGGAGACACGAATATACAATGAGGAAATGATAGTCTTTTTAATAAATGGTGTTGGGAAACCTGGACAGCCACATGCAATAGAACAAAAATCAAGTCAAAATAAATTAGACTGGAATGTAAGACCTGAAAACATAAACTCCTTAGAAGAAACCATAGAGAGTAAGCTCCTTGACTTTTCTTTATACCAAAAGCAAAAGCCACAAAACAAAAATAAACAAATGAGACTATATTAAACTAAAACTTTTGCACAGCAAAGGAAAGCAACACAATGAAAAGACAGCCTACAAAATGGGAGAAAATATTTTCAAGTCACATATCTGACAAGAGATTAATATCCAAATGTATCAAGCATCTGTGCAACTTCATAACAAAAAAAATCTGAGTAAATAGGGGCAGAGAAACTGAACAGATATATGACTAACAGGTATATGAGAAGTTGCTCAACATCACAAATCATCAGGGAAATGCAAATCAAAACCACAATGAGATATGTCCTCCCACCTGTTAGAATGGGTATTATCAAAAAGACAAGATAACAAGTGTTGGCAAAGATGTGGAGAAAATGGAGCCCTCATGCATTGATTGTAGGATGTAAATTGGTGCTGAGACAATGGAAAATAGTATGTTTTCTTAAAAATTAAAAATAGACCTACCATATGATCCAGTAATTTCATTTCAGAGTATATAGCCAAAGAAACAAGAGTACTACATAGAAAAGCTATCTGAACTGCCATTTTCAGTGCAGCATTATTTACCGTAGTCAAAACATGGACACAGCCTAAGAGTTCATTGATAAGTGATGGATAAAGATAATATGATACACACACATATGGAATATTTATTCTATCATAGGAAAGAAAATTCTGCCATTTGAGAAAACAGGGATGGAACTTGAGGGCATTATTCTAAGTGACAAGAATCAAACAGAAAAAGACAAATCCTGTATGTTATCACTTAAATGTGGAATTTAAAAAAGAAAAAATAATCATAGAAATAGAACAGATTGGTAGCTGCCTAAGTGGCAGTGTGGGAGGTGGGGAAAATGGGTGAAGGTGGTCAAAAGATACAAACTTCCAGTTATAAGATTAATAAGTCATCATATGTAATGTACAGCTTGGTGACTTTAGTTAAGAATATTGTATATTTAAAAATTGCTAAGAGAGTAAATCTTAGTTCTCATCACAAGAGAGAATATTTGTAACTACGTGAGCTGATAGATGTTAAACTTATTGTGATAATCATTTTGAATATATATATATATATAAAATCATTGTGTTGTTTACCTTAAACTAATACAATATTAAATGCTAGTTATGTCTCAGTAAAACTGGGGTGAAAAAAAAGCCTCACAGGACACACACACACACACACACAAAATGTTATTTAAAGAAAAAATGATCTTGTTTTAACCTACTATGTATTCACACTTATATAACATTAAAAAAAGCCATAAAACAGGTTTTCCACATATTTTGTATGTCCCCAGTTGGTCATCCAGCACCTCACTTTGGAACTAAGGGTATGCTTACTCTTTATTTTATTTTTTTGCAACTTATAATATCTCTTATGAAATAGAATAAAAGCTCATTTTAGGAACTTCACTTTTGGAGAGAGACCCTCATGAAGAAGTTATGCTACCACCATTCAAGTTATCTTGAATAAAGGACTTACTGCTATAGGACTAGTCATAGATCCGTATCATGGCCTACCGTTAACATTTAAAAATGGTGTCTGTGGTCTAAAGAGATAAATTGTTTAAATTTGGGGCATATTAGGACAAAAAAGAAGTTATTATTCTAGAACCTTTAATGGCAATGTAATAAAGTGATGCAAAAATCACTATCAAATTAATAAAATAGTATGTTTATTATTGTTTATTTTAAATAATTCAGAATATTTTAATTATTTCCAAATAACATCCATTTTAACAATAGAATTTACCAACTACTTTCCAGTATATCTAATTTCACCAAGTGTCCCTTCGGAACAATTAGGGTACTTTTCAGGTGAATAAATTACTTCAAAAATGTTGAATGACTTGTTGCAAGCTACAAAGCTAGTAAGTTTAAGAGGTTTGCCTATTATCAACTCCAATGCCTATTAATCCAGTTTCTTATCCACTAGATTACAGGCACGTGTTTAAATTAGAAAAATTTCTTTAAATATGAACATTTGAAATAGAAAAAAGTCTTATAAGTATTTAAATGCAAATTTTAATAGGCCATTAAATTTTTCAGATACTGAAAAGAAGATGGAACTGAAACTTACAGTATGAAATTTTAATAGATGTTACATGACCTGGAAGTAATTGGCAATTTAACTATTTAGTATGGAAGAAGGAAGGTGGTCACTTCCGAAGATGTGAATTTTATTAAGATATGCATAAGTTAGAACCATGAAAGCCCTTTCTGTTTTAAGGTTTAAAAGTTTCAGTTACTGTTGCTAACATGTTTTATTCCTGGCTAAGATTTTGAGATATTTTTCTATCAAGTTTAAAATGATATATAGTTTTTATTTACATAGTGCTCTTAATTTATATACTCTTAAAATATAAATTCAAATGCATTTATTTTTTCTCTATTTGACAGTTTCACAAAATAAATGTTGTATTGATTTCTCCATGACACAACACAATCTTAAGTCATGAGATTTAACATTAATAAGAAAAACAGTATAGTAGTTCTGAAATGGAATTAGAAAATATTTCTTATGCCATTTTAAAATTACATAAAATATTAATAAGTATTATATATTTTGATTTATATTTTCATTAAAGACATAATAATTATTCATTCTTATAGAAACCAAAATACATAGAAAATATTGTTTTAACAGTTATATTTGTTTACTAGTGTTCCCACAATAAAATACCATAGACTGGATGACAAAAAAACAGAAATATATTTTCTCACAGTTTCTTCCGTAGGCTAGAAGTCCAGGATCAAGGTGTTGGTTGACAGGCTAGGTTTCTCCTGAGACCTCTTTCCTTGGCTTGTAGATGGACATTCTCTTGCTATGTTCATACATAGTCTTTTCTCTATGAGTGTGCATCCCTGGTGTCTCTTCCTCTTGTAAGAACATCATTCCTATTGGGTTAGGGCCTCATCCTTAACATTTCATTTAACCTAATTTCTTCTTTACAGGTCCCATCTCCAAATATAGTCATATTTGACTTATAAGGCATTAGGGCTTCAATATGTTAACTTTGGGGGGACACAATTTAGTTCATAACAACAGTAAACTTTACTATATACTTGACTGTTTTCACTTTAGATTGTGATATACTCAAACTAATGCTATTTTATTTATTTTTATTATAATTTGAACATGAACCTTAAAAGGTGTTTGGTGTCAAATTAATTGATTCTTTTTTTTTAATCTATTTCTTGAAAGAATGTCTGTTCTTTCAAGAAATAGATTTAAAAGAATAATATCAGATTCTTATGGAAACACAAAAGGGCTCAAATTGCCAAAACAATCCTCCGGAAAAAAAAATGAGACTGGAGGTATCATGCTCACTGACTTCAGTCTATACTACAAAGCATCAATAATCAAAACAGCTTGGTATTGGCAGAAAAACAGACATACAGACCAATGGAACAGAATTGAAAACCCAGAAATAAACCCACAAATATACAGACAGATAATCTTTGACAAAGGAGCAAAAAATATAAAATGGGGAAAAGAAAGCCTTTTCAGTAAATGGTGCTGGGACAATTGGAAAACCACATGCAAAAGAATGAATCTGGACTGTGAACTGTCACCATATACCAAAATTAATTGATTCACTTAAAAAAAAATGGATTCATCAAGATCTTTATTCGGTGTTCATTTGGAGCCTAACTCAATGTTATTAACTGTTATGACAGTATGAATTGTAGATCACCTCCAGTGAAAAATTTTCCTAAATAATGACAAGCATCGTGTACACAGTTGTTAAGAATGATTTAAGTAAAGATATAGTAGAATCAGTATAGAATATTAATAATATCATTTTATTCTCTAAAATATTCAAAGAAGAGAAAAATGAGTAAAGTCAAGGGCCATCCTGAAAAATAAATTGTGTCGGATAGGATAATTGAATTATATTTTAAATCTAATACAGTTTGGCTTGATGAAGACTTAAATCCCATGATAAATATGAGGTTTTCCACTTTCTGCTGTCTAATGCTGCTAAAACATTCATATAAGAAGAGAAGGTATTTATCTTACTAAAAACTAAGTAAAATTCAATTGTTGAAAACTTACTGGGCATCAAAAGATTAGGGAAAGTTGGATTACACATATTTAATTACTTGAAATTCACTGACTTTCAAATTTAAGACACATTGGAAATAAATATCAGTATGGAGGTATCTATAATAATTTTTTCTTATTGTTTTTGACAGAGAGAGATAGTGCACGTGCACAAGAGAGAGAGAGAGAGAGAAGGGGAGGGCTGAGAGCAGTCTCTGTTGTTGTATATCATCAGTTTTTGCTATAGTTTCATTCCACATGTGGGCTCGGGCAGGAACTGGTCTGAGGGCCAGGCATGGGAGGCACGCCTGGGACAGAAGCCAAACCGGGGGCCTCCCACATGGGAAGCTTGCAACTGGGGGCACACACCAGTTCAGCTTATGGGTCCATGCAGGCCAGGGCTGGGATATGATCTTCGGACCCCAGAGTTTTGCAAGATAAGCACTCAACTTGCTGAGCTATACTGGCATACCCTCTATACTAATTCTTGGTGACAGCTTTGGGTTTGGCAAAAAATGAGTATTTGAATAGAGGAGAGAAGAGCAAAATAGAATGACATCAATGTATGTACTTGTGTGTGCGCTCATGAGTGTGTGTGCGTGTTTTATCAAGTCTTTACTATCAACACAGTATTATTCCAAGGAGATTAATATTATTTGATTAAAATTTTATAATGAAATTTCTTATTAAAATAGGTAATAGATCATAGATAATAGATACATTGGGGAAAGCCGGGATGGCTCAGTGGGTTAGGCGCTCACTTTGCAGCCCCGGGACCGAGGATCAAATCCCAGCCCTGGCCCATGCGGACCCATGTGCTGAACTGGGGAGTGCCCCCAGTTTAATTCTCACTGGGAAGAGACCCCGGCCCAGTTCCTGCCCTGTGCAGCCCCACCCACCTGTGAAATGAAACTATGTGGAAAGGCCGATGATGTGCAACTATGGAGACTGTTCTGGGCCCTCCCCCTTCTCTCTGTCTCTGACTGTATCTCTCGCTCTCTCTGTCAAAATCAATAAATAAATCTTTTAAAATGAAATAGAAACATAGATATTTAAGGTGAAAATATTTAAAATTAAACTGATGTTTTCTTTCAAAATACTGAAAACTTGGGTACAACCTTAAACAATAACTAGGGTCTTATTCTTAAAATGTTTACATATAAGCAAATAATTATACAGTACCTAGAGTATCATTGGGCATTGAGGTATATATATAACAATCTTCTAAATAAGAGGATGATTAATGCAAAGTGAAATTGAGGTTAATTCAACATGACATTTTTGTTCAGTAATCACAGTGAATTTGATTTCATCAATAGAGATCCTTAAAAGCAATTTTAAACAATTTGTTTGTCGGAATATTAATTCAATACTAATTTTTGAAACAATAAATAGAAAATATTTATCTAATTAATTCGTCAGGTTTTTGTCAGTTTTGGCTCAGTAACGTATAAAAATATATAACTTTATTGTTTAATCTAAATGAAATATATGATATAATGTAAAATTGACTTAGAATTACTTATAAAATGTGTGTACTGATTTAATAAAATTTTAATATCTGTTTTCTTTGGTAACATAGAATACTTCTACCCCTGCTTTCACATTTTTTGTTAAAGGTTATATTTTGTGGGAGGTAGTACAAGAACTGAAAAGCATCTTTCAATCTTTGAAATACTGTAATGGAGCATATTTATATTATATATATATATATATTTGATAGGTGTCCTAATCATTAAATTTAGACTTGTGACAATTTTCCTGCAAACTTTAGTGGGTTTCTTGCCATATTCTGAAAAATATTCATATATAACTCTAAAAAATCCAAAAAGAAATAGAAGAAACAGAGTTAGACAATTGTTTTTTAACACTTACAGGGATATTATATGGTATATTAAATATTGATATTTAGATATATTCAGCGTAGCTATGCTGTAGTAAAGATATTTTCTTAAATATATTAGAAGAGTTGGTTAATATTCATAATTTCCTAGAAGTTTAAAATTACTTGATAAATTATATTTTTGTAATTTTTATCTGACTATAATGTATTATTATAGATGTGTATATAATAGAAATGCATCATAAAAATTCAGTCAAAAGCAAATTACATAGGAAGATAAAATCCAGTGTTCTTCACTTTTCTGTGTCTTCAAATGATGATAACATGCATGATACTTTATTAAAAGGACTAAACAAAACCTAAAATGTTTCAAATACTATGATATTGTTTGCACAAAAAAGAGTTAAATCTATACTAATTTAAAGAAGACTACAAATAAATCAATTATGGACAATTTTGTTATAGCGCTAAGGAAAAACAAAATACATTTTTGCAGCCCTTAGAAAAATGCAGATCTTAGATAAATATTTGTACCAGCAGGCACGGGGCATTATGCCACAGGAAAATAAAATCTATAAAAGAAATTCAGATAAATATTAGTAGAAAGTGACTCATATCTAAGACTTTAAGAATTTAATGCCATAGCTATGTTGAAGGGGATGAGAAAGTATACTTTAATTAATTTTATGGAGTGTGTTTTTTTTAAAGTGTATTTACCTCAATAAAACTTAAATAGTTTCAACAGTAGTATGCCATTTAAAAATAGATTTACATGTATTATGCTTTTTAAAAAGTCACAGTGAATAGTAAAAAACTGCTAAAGAAATCAAGTTTTTTTTACTTGTTTATAAATATAACTTTTCGTATGCATTTATAAAGATTTATTTATTTATTTATCTATATTGTTTTTGACAGAGAAAGAGAGATACAGAGACAGAGACAGAGAGAAGGGGGAGGGCCCAGAACAATCTTCATAGTTGCACATCATTGGTTTTTCCACATAGTTTTATTCCACAGGTGGGCGTGGGGCTGCACAGGGCAGGAACTGGGCTGGGGTCTCACCTCGGTGATGACTGAACTGGGGGCACTCCCCAGTTCAGCGTATGAGTCCGCAAGGGCCAGGGCGGGAATTTGACTCTCGGTTCCCAGGGCTGCAAAGTGAGTGCTTAACACACTGAGCTATCCCGGCTTCCCCTTCATATGTATTTATAAATTGATCTATCTTCCAAAATATTCACTGAGGTCTGTTAAACTTTATATTTTAATACACATGCATACAAAATTGTTTTTATTGACCCTATTATGAGTATTTTAGAGTTAAAGTACATCACAGGGCATGATATTATATTTTATTTTAGTTTTTTTTTTTTTTTTTTATTGTTTAAAGAAGGTGAGAGAGAGAGAGAAGAAGGGACGGCCCAGAGCAGTCTCTGTAGTTGTACATCATTAGTTGTGATATGGTTTCTTTCCACACAGGTGGATGTGGTGCTGCACAGGGAAGTAACAGAACTGGGGGCCTCCTGCATGGGAGGCAGAAACTTTCCCTGCTGTCCCAGTGGTTACCAGTTGCACTGCAGTTCAGCATATGGTTTTGCATGGGCCAGTGCTAGGATTCAATCCTCAGACCTTACAGTTGCAAGGCAAGCACTCAACCTGCTGAGCAATCCCAGCATCCTCAATATTATATTTTAAAGTAAAGAACAATACATAGGGAAAGCCGGGCTGGCTCAGTGGGTTAAGTGCTCACTTTGCAGCCCCAGGGACCGAAGATCAAGTCCCAGCCTGTGAGGACCCATGTGCTGAACTGGGGAGTGCCCCCAGTTCAGTTCTCTCTGTCTCTGTATCTCTCTCTCTCTCTCTCTCTCTCTCTCTCTCTCTCTCTCTCTGTCAAAAACAATAAAAAAAATAAATAAAAATAAATCTTAAAAAAAAAAATTATTTAAAAATATGCAATAGAGATTCCTAGGTTAAGTAGGGGCTATGGGTAAGATGAAGGCAATGAAGAAATAAACCACAGAAACATCTTTGAGGTAGAGAGTGGAAATTAGTTCTAATTATCAAAGACTGAGTGGTCTTGAACTGTACAAATCATTTTGGGGTATCCTATGTAAGCCATGAAAGTAAAGTTCAGGGGACCTGAATATTGGAAGCTTGACATTAGTTTAAAGCAAATGAGGAATTCCAAAATTCTGAGTAAGATGATTATATTTTTTGTTGTTAAAATTTATTGGGTGACATTTGTCGGTGTACACTTCTGTATTATATCATCTATGTATTGCATTGTGTGCTCGGCCCCAGAGTCAGTTCTCCTTTCATTACCATAAATTTGATGCCCCCTCCCTCCTCCCTTACTACCTTCCCCCTCACCCTCAGGTAACCACTAAACTACTGAGTGGGTCCATGGGTTTTTGTTTCTTTGTTACTTTCAGTTTTATATTCAAGATATAAGTCAAGTCATATGGTTCTTGATATATGCAGTCTTATTCTGCTTAACATGATGATCTCAAGGTCCATCCGTGTTGTCACAAATAAAGGATGGGTGTTTTTAAAAGCACTGGTTAAATTAAACTAAGAGAAAGTCATTTTTAAATTTTAAAAGTTTTATCCTCATTACAAGTTAAAACTCAGGTACTTTATATAACTATCTTGGAAAAATATATGTATTTTAAAGTCAATGGAAACAGGGCTATGATAGCTAAAACATTATTTTTTAGATTTTTGAAAGCCAAATAAGAATGACATGTGAATTCAGATTTTGCTCCAAATGAAGTTTTAGTGAAGCATTAAATAATAAATAAATATTAGTATAAAGCCACGATTCCATATATTAATTTTTGTTGCCTTCAGACTTTCATATGCTATATGAGAGCTATCAGGAAGTATATAGCCATGTGACTATTCTCATTATAGTGACAATGGCTGGATTTTTTTTGAATAGCCCTCATGTATGTACATGTTTGAATTAATGTACCTTTGAATAAATGTATATCTGTACATATACAACACATATAATATATTATCAAACATAAATATATATTTTCCTAGAAATCTTACAAATATGAAAATTAATGCTTAACATTAAATATGCATAGATTATAAGTAGAACAAATTCATATCTCACATATTTTGGATTTAAATTAACATTTATTTTTGCTTATTTTCTTAGAAAGTTATTTTCAACTGAATTGAATTTTCTTTTTTATTATCATGTGGCACCAATGTAGCTCTTATCTGAAATTTAACAATGAACTAATATAGATAACAATTTGATAAGAGAATGAAATAGTTCCGGACAAATAATTCTTCCAGTTTTTACTAAATTACATGTTGAAGATTCTGCCAACACATCAGGGTTTTTTTGTTTTTGTTTTTTTGTTTGTTTTTGTGTTTTTTTTTGTTTTTGTTTTTGTTTTTCTCTTAAGGGGTATAAATATGGTGAAGACAATATATATATACAAAAGTATTTGAGATATACTAAAGGTCTACATAATAATATCAACACTGAAATATTTGATTTAGAAAACTGAAAAACAATGGGAAAATATGACTTAGATTTGAACCTAGTGGGAAAGCTAATTTCAAGTAGAGTTACTACAAAGTTTTATTTGTCTGTTTTTTGCTTTATGTTTACATTTAAGGATTTAACTGAGTTTTTCTGAACTGGGTAGAATAGATAGATTAGATAGATAAATAAATAGATGATAGATAGATAGATAGATAGATAGATACCATAGATAGATAGATAGATAAGTATATAGAGATAGATAGGTAGGTAGATAAATCATAGATGATAGATAGTTATATTGTAATAGCTAAGTCATTGAAATAAGACAAGGGTCAGTTTTTTTTAGATTATTATTAATTTTGTAGGTTAAAAAATTCTAAACTATTTTGCAGTGGAGTAAAAATTAGAGTGTATTTAATCATGGTATATGAGAAACCTGATTTTAGTTAAGGAATTTTTTCCAAAATTAAATGTATGATGCAACAGTATAATAATTTTGATTAATAATTGACATTCTATTTGGGAAGTAATATATATTTGATGAATCATTTAAGAGTTCTAATTTATCCCAAATTGTTTATTTATTTTATTGATTTATGTCTTTTCTTCATTATTATTTTGAGGAGGGAATTCTATTAATATTTTTTACTTAAATATTTTTGGAGTTAATCTTTTGGACTTACTGAGATCATACTTCTCAAACTTTAATTTTTGAAAAATGTCTTACAAGTAAAAAATTTTCTCTTAGCATTTTCTACATATTCCGGTTTAGAAATTCAATTCTAAGCAATCCATAATCTTTTCTAAGGTCTCTTTTATTCTTTTGCCTGTGAGATATTTATTACTATTTTCACAAATAAGATATTTTTAATATTTTAATTTGTTTGTAACTTGCAATTTTATATTATTTTAGATAGGTAATAAAGTTGAAACAATATTTATCATTTAATAATTAAGGATTATTTTGACCAAATTCTGTTCATTTTATTGTGACTATTCCATATAAAAAATAATATATTCTTTACCTTCAAAACATGGTAGATATTAATCCACTAATTTCATGTATCCAGTGTTGCTTTTAAGAAAGGCTATTCTCAATTTTTAATGAATTGCTTTTCATTTCTAGAAGTCTTCAGAACAGACCCTCAATGCTTTAAAACTTTACTATAACAAGTCTCTATTTGGAATTTCTTCCTATGTATTTATTCTCTCTGACAATCTACATGCCCTTTCAAGCTGATATTTTATATGTTTATGAAATTAATTTTGAGGAAATCTATGTTTCATTTCTTCAAATAATCCTGCCATAATATGAAGTGAGGATGGCATAAATAATAAATATCTATTTTTAGATCTATAGAGATTTGCATGAGTACCGTCCTCTGATTCCTTTTGGAAAACTCTCTTTAAGATCTAGGACTCTTCCTCCTTCCCCCTTCCTTCTTCCCCCTTCCCCCTTCCTCCTTCCCTTTTCCCCTTTCCTCCTTCTCCCTTCCCCCTTTTTTCTTCTAATCCTTCTTCTTCTATCAAAGTAGTGGAAAATCTGGCTTCCAGGGGAAAAAAGAAAGTGATCAAATCCAGGAAAGCAAGGAAATGAAATCTGAGAGAGTAAAAGTGAAGCCGCAGGCCTGGAAAGCAAGGAATAAATCTGAGAAGTAATCTATAGCACATAGACTAGGAGAATAATGTTTTCAGGAGGAAGCTTTATTCTATGTAAGTAGTATTAATAGTATTATAAAGAATTTGTGTTAGATTAGTTCAGATGTTAATTTCATTGTTATCCTTATTCTATATTTTTCCCCATACAATATCTCTTCTCTCTCCAGCTTTCTGTTCCTCCTTGTAGGTTTAGAAAAAAATTAACATAAAACCTAGTGAATTAAAGCCCATGTCTCCCTTTAGCCAACAGAAATCCTTGTCCTTCACATGTGAACAAATAAAGATTCAAAATTATTAGCATCCAATGTACATACTAAATGTTCAAATATTTTTGATGGTTACTTCAGGAAATGATTAATGTCAGTGATTGTGTTTTCAGTGCAGTTATTTCTCTGTTTTATATAATACATGTACATATTCATATGCATAATTATTGAAGAGTTTGCAGGCCAGGGACTTCAAAATATGATACTTGCCTCAAAATTTTTTGTAATGAATAAATTATTGTAAATATATAAATAAAAGATGCTCATACTTGAATAGGTATACTCAGCAATATCTAACATAAGTATTGGGCTTCTATTTCGTAGAATCACAATCTCTGTATTCTTAACTTTTGTACTAAATGTCAAGAAAAAATCATGAATGTAGAATATTGACTTTTAGAATATAGAATATTGACTTCTGTCTAGTATTTACAATTGAAAGGGAATATTTTGGAAATTGGCCAGCTTCATTTTACTCTTAGTTTTGTACTGTTTGAAAATTTTTTACACTTTATTCTTTTAATTTTTATTTT
This sequence comes from Craseonycteris thonglongyai, assembly GCA_004027555.1. Lineage (NCBI taxonomy): Eukaryota > Metazoa > Chordata > Mammalia > Chiroptera > Craseonycteridae > Craseonycteris > Craseonycteris thonglongyai. The sequence continues at coordinate 2,904 of PVKE010025402.1, read as the reverse complement.
TTAATAAATTTACTAAGATGACATTGGTCAGTAAATTTACATATAATAGGTTTCAAGTGTACAATTCTATAAATCATCTGTATATTGCATTTTGTTTTTACCACACAAAGACAATCTCCTTCCATCACCATAAATTTGACCCTCTTTGCTCTATTCTATCTCCTCCCCTTGCCCTTACAATCTGGTAACCACAAAGCTATTGTTTGTGTCTATGAGTTCTTGCTTATATGTTGGTCTTGTATATTTGTTGCTTTTGGTTTTATACCCCATGTATGAGTGAAGTCATATGGGTCTTAACTTTTTCTGTCTGACTTATTTTGCTTAGCATGATAATCTTAAGATCCATCCATGTTATTACAAATGACAGTATTTCATCTTTTCTTATGGTTGAGCAATGTTCTATTATGTATCTGTACCACATCTTCTTTATTCAGTCATCTATCAAAGCACACTTTGGTTGTTTCCATGTTTTGGCCATTGTGAATAATGATGTAATGAAAATAGAGGTACATATGTTTTTATCGATAAATATTTTCAGATTCGTGGGGTAGAGACCTGGAAGAGGAATTGCTGGGTTGTGTGGTAAATCTGTTCTTAATTTTTTGAGTAACCTCCATATTGTTTTCTATGGTAGCTCTTCCAGTTTACAGTCTAGTATATGAGGGTCCCTTTCTCGCCACAACCTCTCCAACACTTGTTATCATTTGTCTTGTTGATAATAACTATTCTAATAGGTATGAGGTGGTATCTTATTCCAGTTTTGATTTGCATTTACCTAATAGCTAGTGAAATTGAGCATCTTTGTATATATCTGTTGGACATCATGTGTCTTTTTGGGAAGAGTTTCTGTTCAGGTCCTCTGCCCATTTTATAATTTTTTTTTAATTGTTGATGAGTTCTTTGAGTACTTTATATATTTTGGATATTAACTGCTTATTGGAGATGTTGTTTGAAAATATCTTCTCTCATTTGGTTGGTTACCTCTTTGTTTTGTGATGCTTTCTTTTACTGCGCAGTAGCTTTTTAGTTTAACATAGTCCCATTTATTTATTTTTGCCTTTACTTCCCTTGCCTTTGAAGTTCATAAAATCCTCTCTAAACACAAGGGTCATGAGTTTAGTACCTGTGCTTTGTTCTGCGCAGTTTATTGTGTCAGGTCCCATGTGGAGGTTTTTGATCAACTTTGTGTTAATTTTGGTGTATGGTGACAGATATCAGTCTAGATTAATTGTTTTTCATGTGACTTTTCAGTTTTTCCAACATCATTTATTAAAGGGGCGTTCTTTCATCCATTGTATGTCTTTGGCTCCTTTGTCAAAAATTATCTTCCCATATATGAGAGCTGTTTGAAATAATCCAGCCATTGTCAATATACTGAGAACAGCTACATGGTTGTATACTTTCCAGACAGCCCTCATATATTAGCAGATAATGTGGGCTTATTTCTGGATTTTCAGTTTTGTTCCCTTGTGGGCTTATTTCTGGATTTTCAATTCTGTTCCATTGGTCTGTGTATGTTTTTCTGCCAATACATTTCTGTTTTGATTATAGTCACTTTGTAGTGTAAATTAAAGCCAGGGAGGGTGAGCTTGTGATAACTCCAGTCTTATTTTTTTGTGTTTTGTTGTTTTCAGGATTACTTTGGCTGTTTTGTGTCTTTGTGATTGCATACATATATAATGAAAGATTATATGCCACCAAATTCAATAACCTAGAACAGACACATTCTTAGAAATATATAACCTCTAGACTGAATCACAAAGTACTAGAAAAGCAAATAGACTGATCACCAGTAAGGAAGGAAATTGAAGCAATCATTCAAAACCTCCCCAAAAGCAAGTCTGGGGCCAGGTGGCTTCATTAGTGAATTCTACAAAGTACTCAAAGATGATTTAATACCTGTCCTTCTGAGACTCTTCCAAAAAATTGACAAGGAAACTACTTCCTAATTCATTTTGTGAAGCCAATGTTACCCTGATACCAAAACCTGGTAAGGATAAACACAGATAGAACTATAGACCAGTATCACTGATGAATACAGATGCAAAAATTCTAAACAAAATACCAGTAAATCAAATACTTTATTCTTAAAACCATAATAGGGATTAAAAGTTAAGAATCAAGAAACTTTCTAGTAGTATCTTTTCATTTATACATTGTATAATTAAGTGAAATAAGTGATGTAAAATTCAGAGTAAGATGTCTTTGTCATGGTTCCAAGATTTTGGAAACTTTCTATTCCTGCATTTCTGACTAAGGCTTATTAAAAGAGCATTTAGGAATAAATTCAAAAGATAGTTCTTTACTGGTATTCTGCATATACCAAGCTAAGCTAATTCATATTTTGGCTTAGTCTTTGCCTGTATAAAGGCATCGGATCAAAAATGCCTAATTTATGTGCAAATAAAATATACAACCATTTATAATATATACATATGAGTAGGATATACTTAAATATTTATACATTTCTACTATAACATGCAAATTTATGAAATATGGTACTCATTCAATAGGAATTGATACATTCTAGGCTTTTAAAATTGAAGGCATATATTATTCTCTTAGCTGTTTTTATTAATATAAACTGATTTGTTTATGGACCATGACTACATACAAGTTAATATCATAGTTGGAAAAATGATCCTTAAAATTATTTTTCACTTTTCGTCTGATTTTGGATTAGACTACATTTTTTATATTTTGTTTTATTTAGAGGCAAAATAAGAAAAGAATATCCCAATTTTATTTATTTATTTATTTATTTATTTATTTATTTATTTATTTTTGCTTAAACTGGAAGCTGGGTAGAAGCTAAAGCAGTGACTATATGCTTGACATTATTTGATTATACTTATATAGATCACTATTATTTGAGTATTTTTTTTATGTGTGATATATTTGAAA
>PVKE010025401.1:0-23076 GCA_004027555.1 Craseonycteris thonglongyai | reverse complement strand
TCTCTCTCTCTCTCTCTCTCTTTCTGTCAAAAATAGATAAATACAAATATATTAAAAAAAAAGAAAAAGAAAAAGTTTTTTGATATATTCATAAAACTAAGCTTCATTTAGTTTGCAGATAAGGACCCAAGTGGTTGATGTTATATTTTATCTAAACACTTGTTTAGATTGCAGAAACAACTTATTAAAGAAGTTAATGTAAAGTTTGGTTAATACTGTTTCCCAAGCCATATCTCTCCAAGCAAAGTAATCTTGGAAACACAAATTTAGTGATTTGTTCAGGAGATGACAAGACTCCCTAAACTTGTAGTTCCTTTAAGTTTTAAGCTAAAGTTGTAGAAAATACTAGAACCAATTAATTCTTCATAGTTATCAACATAATTTTATTTTTGCTTAGTTTTATTCTCTAATTAGGTGATAAACTGTATATATATATATATATTTATCCTGGGTTTGACAAAGTCCAGCTTTGTTACTGTTTAGAAATAGTGTCTGAATTTCCTATTTTTACTGATGTTTATATTTTCACCATAGGAGATAGTAACTGCAAACATTCAGATTTATTTGTGTCAGATAGAATTTATTCATTCTTCCATATTTTAAATTATAAAAGTATCTTTTAAAATTTATTAGTTATTGGGATGGTATTAGTTAATATATTATAAAGATTTCAAATGTACAATTCTATAATACATCATTTGTATATTGCATTGTGTGAAACCTATAAACCAAAAGGAGTCATTCTTTTAAAATATACCAAACATATTTTTCTAAATACTATTTCACCTTCTCACCCAGCTACTCTCCAATTATAAATGATGGCAAGCACATTCCACAGGCACATTGCCTCATTCCTATTAAGTACACCTTATGATTCATGCTTAACAAAAAAAAATTATATTTATAAACCATATGACAAATTTAATATATAGTAGCATATAAAACTGTCATTTCAGCATTCTAATTTTTAGTACTACTATTTTAACCATTATTTTTGTTTTTCTATTTTACAGATCAATTTCATGTTTAAAGCCTCATTTAATCGGAAGCCGGGGTGGCTCAGTGGGTTAAGCGCTCACTTTGCAACGCCGGGGACTGAGGATCGAATCCCGGCCCCGGTCCGTGCAACCACATGCTGAACTGGGAGCTCCCCCAGCTCAGTTCTCTCTCTGTCTCTGTATCTCTCTCTCTCTCCCTCTCAAATAAAAAATAAATAAATAAATAAAATAACCCCCAAAAATAAATAAAAATAAAGCCTCATTTAAGTAAAATTTATTTTTAATTCGTGTTATTATTATTTTTTTACTTAGAACCATTTGCTATTTCAGCATCAAAATGTACCAGTAAAGGTAGGCAAAGAACACATTAAAATCTTTAGCAAATTTTATTTTAATTACTACTTCTGTTTTGTGCATGTCACATCTCCTGACTCTTTTGCCAGCTTTCGTTTTCTATTCCTAAGTTTGGTGTCCACACATTACTCTGTGTATTTATCCTAGCAGTCTGCCCATTTTCAAACTAATGAAAGAGATGTCACAAATGGCTAGTGCCACCTATTAGTGAAAGCATAGAACTGCAAATCATGATACTGCTTTTAAATAGCACCTTAGAATCAATGAGGAGTAAAATCTATCCCAAGACTCATACTTGTTCTAATTTGTTTACAGCAATTAAGCTTTTCAAAATAAGCTTTCACTACGTGCATTAATTTTATATACTGTCATGAGTTTTGGAGATTTTACCTACAACTTTGCATGAATTGATCATTTATCAAATAATTTTATTTTCAAAAAGTTTTGATAAATGCAATGTTTTAATCACTTAATATATAAGTATGCATAATACAATATCATGACTTTATAAATGAACATTGTTAATGATCAATTGAAATTTTATTTTAGTGCTGGTCTCTGGAAAATTTTAGAAAAATTTAAATAAATTCTATTTAAAATTGTTCTGACTTCTAGAATTAAAAATTCTCCCAAAAACGTAAAAATGTGATGTTCTGACATGTGGGACTGTGATACATAGGATATTTAAATGAGAAAAAAAATGGGATCAAGAGTTAAACTTCACAATTTCTCATAGATCTCTTAAAGTTTATAACTTCATAAGTTAATTAAAGCACATATCTGAAACGTAATTATATATATACATTAACATAGATTATGCTCTGCAACCAACAATTTAACTCTAATTTTATTACTAGGAACATATGCAATCATAGTCATTAATTCTAATTAAATTTATTCCTGCATGATCCTTCAATTGCATTAATTCCTGAATATAGAATTTAAACATAATTAGCCAAAAATTACAAAATGTTTGTTACTTGTGTTATTTGGTTTTTGTGTTAATTAAAAGTTTAAAAACAGAGAAATTAGTTATTACGGGTCTATACATCTATTTAGTTGACTAAATAGCCAAGTATTGTTTATTATTGATAGTCATGGAGTATGAAAAATAATTCATATGAAGAGAAATTAACAATATAAAAAATTAGAATTGGAAAAATTATTTCTTCCATGTTTAGGTTTACTTAGGCTAGTATGACTGTGTATCGTTATCGAAAGTTGGTGGGTTAAAGGTTTATACATGATGGTTTCATGGTCTCAGTTATTTTCCTGCTTATTAAAGTCTATACTGTATAAATTATTATTTCAAAGGATATCTGGTTGGCAGCTTTAAATAGAGAAGCCACAAACTGGAGACTTTTACTAGCCCTCATTTGATCTGACCAGCATTGAATCACAAGATGTGTGACTGAGACTTTTTTTATTTTATTTATTTACTATTTTGACAGAATCTATTTGTTGAGTGGATGAATAAAAAGTTCTAGTTTTCAATATGCTTAAGTTGAAGATTTCATATTTTAATATGAATATATATGAATATATATAAAGTATTCATGGTTGGATACTTTCCAGACCCTTCTTGTATACTTAGCATATGAATGTCATATTAAATCAATAACAATATTATTTATAAAGCATTTATTATAATTCATAACCTATAGATTGACAGAATTCTTTTCCAAACTATACAATATTAATACTAAGTACTGTCATTTATATATTCATATGCTCATATACATGTCTATATACATGTGAATGTGTGTTTGTGCGTTGGTAGAAGTAAAGAAAATATGTGAAAATTCCACAAATTTATAAATACTAAAGTAAATCACCATTCATAATAATTAATTTTAAAGTGATCATAATGTAGTGAGCAATAGCAAATAAAAAATGCTTCCACAAATGTTATTGCATAATTTTTAATTCAATAGTATGAGAAAGGTGTGTATGACAATCTCAATTTACCTGATAGTTTTATTCTTAAAATAAACAAACTACTACATTTTAGGATATAAAAAACCTTTACTAAGTATAAAAAAAAAGCCTTTAAAAGATCTATAATTTATTTAAGTGTTATTTAGTAAGTCCACCTATGAAGGTAAAGTTAAAGGCATGGTTTTAACCTTTGGACTCACATGATCATCATCACATTCAGACTTGCATGTGTCTTCAATTTCTCCTAAAACTGAAGCACACAATGTCCTGGAAAAGCTCATTACATTGAGTGATGGAACATTTGTCATTTGTTTAAAACCCCAAACCTAATTTATTTCTTGGTGATTTCCATAGCTTTTTTCTGAAGTCTTCATTGTGCCATACATTCCAAAGGGAAGATTACATGATTTTCTAGTATTTCAGGAGAAAAGTGAAGTTTGACTAGTTTTGAAGGGGAAATAAACTGTTAAGCATACTTTATAAACAAAGAAACATTTTAATGTTTAGCTGCATTACATATATTAAAGGAAGGCCAAAGTATCTCTGAGTAAATGTTTCTTAAAGATAATGTGTATGTGACTGCTGAGATTTACAGAGTTCTCACATTTGCTTCCCCCACAAGGATTTTAAATCAGATGGTTCAGAGAAAAAGTCAGCATACCCCATTTTTCTAATATTATCACTTCTCCAGATGGTACTAAAACATCAATTCCTTTTTCCTAGAAGGTAAAGAGGTACTTTATTAGATATGCTTGTACATCCACTATAAATGTTGCCTTCTTGTTCTTACTTCTTTTTCTTTCTAATTTAACATATAAATCTTTTTCCTCTTCTACCAGTCAGGATGACAAGTAGAAAGTGAGCACAGTGATTGCCTGAAACTTTGTCTTGGCAACCTGAGCAATGAGAGAGTTAATGGTGGATCTTTGAAAACAAGTGACCATGGGAAATAAGGGTTGGCAGGGATTTAACTCTTCATGAATCATGCTGGAATATTTTTAAGAGCAGTGCAGTGAATGTTTTAACTGTGTTTGACATCTAATTAAGGAGGAAAAAGAAGCAACTGAAAAAAATGTCTATTTTAGTTTAGAAACTAAGTACTGACAATGGACTCCCAGGCATTTACTTTGGCAAAACAAGTGTACATGGAGAAACAAAAAGGTAATGACAGACCAATAAAATGACAGAAGAAAAATTGCTTAAGCCATTTTTTTTTCTTCTTGCTGTTCATTTCACAGTTTATTTTACTGAATTGCCAAACTCTAGCTATATCAATAGAATTGTTATGTAGCTGTAGAGCAGTTTTTTATTTAAAAGAAAGTAAAATAATTTTAATGAATGCCATTGCTAAAACGAACTTATAGAGATAGTGTCAAATATATACACCTTGTTAATATGTACAACTTACTTCATCAGACAAGTTTAAAGAATGTGTACCTAACAAGTTTAAAGCATGTGTACTTTAAAGAGCTAGTCTAATTAAATGTCACCTTTTTAATATGTAAAAAGTACTGATGTCTTATCTATAATAGAGAGAAATCTATTATCAGAAATAAAATTCTTGCGAAATAAATAAACATAATTTTCAATTATTTATTTTATAATTTATTTAGCACTTAGAAAATTATATGCAAACCTAATAGATTTTTAAAATGCATTTTATGTTTCATGTTTTATGCTTCAAACATGTTACTATAAAATTCTAGCCTATAGCCTTTTGTATCAACAAATAAAGTTGTATATACAACTATGGAGACTGCTCTGGGCCCTCCCCATTCTCTCTGTCTCTCTCTGTCTCTGTCAAAAACAATAAAATAAATACTTAAAAAAGAAATAAAGTTGCATATAACACTTACTTATAGGGAATATTAACTTTTATAAAGTGGACCATCCAACTAAGAATTATTTGATGACATCCTCTCAAAAAGTAAAAATAGAAAGCAAAATCTAATGAAAACACAGATGCAATAACTGTATACTATGAAAATAATTTATAGATAGTTACTAAATAGAGATATAATAGAGATGTAATATGTGGGGCTGAGTGCAATTGTAATTCTGTTTGCTCATGTTTAAAACCCATGCCCATTTTAACAATCAAAAAATATTATACCAAAAATATATACTTTAATTCAATGTATTTTATCTAACAAATATTAAATCCAAATAAACATATTGACTAGGTGTTTAATTTTCTAATCCAAAGTGTGAAAATGATATCTCTCTCTCTCTTATTTGTGGTCCTCACAGTAGAACATTCATAAAGCAAGCTTCCCCATCATGTGAAAATTACAGAATATGTTTTCTGGCATAAGGGCAAGTACAGTAGACAGACATTTCTATGGATACATTCAATATGTTTCTTTCACATTATAGGCTAAAAACAGAATATAATTGAAGGATCTCACTGCCCTACCCACAATTCTAGAAATCTGAGAATCATAAGAAAGCAACACCTTAGGGATTAAAAACTACTTGAGTTAAATAATGTAATCTTCAACTCCACTTTAATAATACCTCAACTATATAAATATTCTCTTCCAATAAAAGTTACATATATTGTTTTAGAATTGATGTTAGCATTAGTTATACATCTGTCTATAAACAAATACAGTATAGAACAACTCTTTGAAATACTCATTTAAAAAAAAGCATACACATTAAACTGTAATCAAATAAAGTACTAGTAACCATGTGATAAACCATTCTTTCTTAAATTTATACTTAAAAAAATATAAGTTCACACAACTAGTTTGACAACTAGGATGTAATGTGTCTTCATTTCTCACTGAAGTGAATTAAATAACATTATATTTCAAAGGCTTTAGATTTATACCAATTAGCCAAATACACAGTCTTTTGTACAATCATAACACAATGTGGAAAAACTAGTCTGTTCTTTCCAGTTTATATGATCTTGGCAAACCATGATCTACTGCTTATGTTAAGCATCTGATTGTCAGATTTGAACAAACTGAATATTCATGATGATGGTTAACCATTTAGTGTCTCAAACTAAGAAAATACAATTTATTGTAACAAATATTATAGGTGAGGCATGCATATCTATAGAGACCATTTTTGCAATAGCAGTGTTAAAAATATTTTGATAGAAGTAGAATCAGAAAAAAAGAAACTGAACCTATGATCATATGTACAGATCAGCATTTACCAGGCATTCAGCTCCTCTCTGCAAATGTGATTAAATGTTCTTTGTTTGCATTTAAATTGTCATATCAAACAGAAGACACGCTTTCATTAAAAAGTGTTTAAACGTCTCAGAAAGATACACAGAATCAGATAGGTTTCCCAGGTTAAAGTAAAGGTTTTATGGTTTGCGTTTGGAAGGAGTTGAAAGAATGAAAAGGTGGGGGTGGGGGCTTGGGGGGTTAGGATTACAAAACTAGACTAATTAGTAAAAATAAATAAAGATTTACCTTTGTAGGATAATTTCAGTCTTGGTACATTGTTCTTTCCATTTTGATGGTTTGCTCTTGCTGTAAGTAATACTCCCCAGAAAAGACAGACAATCCTAGTGAACCAGCCCATGCTGCAGACGCTGTAGGTTCCTATGCTGCTTCAGTCTTCCCTCCTGTATTGTGCGGCCAGAGAAGTTCAAACAATCTGAAAACTGGAGGTAACAGGTGATTTAGGTCAGTTTCATTCATAAATGCAGACAATCAAGACTTCACCGCAACACTAATACTTCTTCTTCTGTAACAGTCACTGAAGCACAGAAACTTCAAAACCTCCGGGGTGAAAAAAAAAATCGAGCCAGCCACCGGATAATGAGGCACGACTGGTTGTGTGGAAGGGAAAAGAATTAGCAAGGGCTACTGCAGTCGTGCTTAAGCAGTTCCTTTTATCTAGGCTCTTCTGATAGCTGGTGGCGGACTCTAATCCTGCTCACTGCTTCATTCGGCTCCGGGGAAGCAGAATGAGAGAGAGAGAGAGAGAGAGAGAGAGAGAGAGAGAGAGAGAGAGAGAGAGAGAGAGAGAGAGAGAGAGAGAGAGAGACTGAGCAGAGCGGACTTTTCCTGTACACATGTACAGAGAGATGACACAGGATCCCACAGACAGGTTTTCTCAACACTCACTAGTCTGGCTGACAATGGGAGAACAAGCGAGCTCAACCCACTCCCCTTCCCTCCTGTCACACAACACATGCAAAAAACATCTCATAGAGATTAGAGCCGGGAGCAGAGCCCTCCAGCGTGCCTGTGAAAGGCATGTAGCTATAAATTTACTTCCCAAGGCATGCGTCGTTTTATAGCCATTTTTAGGTGCAATTTTGATTTGAAAAATCTGAATTCTGCTACCTACATAATTTACAACTCATGCTCATTATATAATTCTGCTAAACTTGTGCATAATATGTTATATATATATATATATATGTGTGTGTGTGTGTGTGTGTGTGTGTGTGTGTGTGTGTGTGTGTATCTGCAAATCCTTTTCATCAATATAACTTTAACCACTGAAGGTTTTAAAGACTTGTTAGAGATCATTCCCTCCTCCCTACAAGCCCCCTTTGCTCAACAACCATCCTCCCCCGCCCCACTGCAATTTCAGCAAAGAAATTTCTAGTAAAGCCCATTTCAACAATCAGTTCAAGACAAATATAGGTCCACTGAGAATTATAAATTACAACAGGGGATTCTCAAAAGGATACTCAGAATTTAAAAACATCTATGGTTTTCCAGCTTCTGGAATGCACTGGCTAACATTTTTAATGCATCACATCTCATTAATTAAGGCCACTTCCCTAGTTTTGGTTTAAAGGGGCAGAGGAAGATGACCAAGTTAAGAAAAAGTCCCTGCTGAATACCAAGGACCAACATAGAGAATATCTCTGTATCTTCATGAGCTGGTGAAGGGTTACTAAATTTTCTGTGGTCACATGTGTGTATTCAGGCATCCAGACAACACTGTTAGTTCTTTTCTAAACAGGCATGCTGTCTGAGGTGTTTTAGATTTCTTCTTATATATTTTTTTCAATTTTCCAAAGCCAATTTTCCTAAAGTATACTTTTGAAGGGTGGGTATATAAAGTTAATAGGACAGAACTTTTCTTTCTTTTCTTCCCAACTCTTTCTGCTCTACCCACCTCCAAATGTTTACTCCCCATACAACATACACACTTGAAATACAAGAAGAGAAAACTTGGTAACACAGAAAATTTTCAGCTGAAAAGAGAGGGTGAGTTTCAAAATTGAAAACATAAACACTCATTGCAAATAATTTATAGGCTTATAAAAAATGACCTGAGCATTGTCACTACAGCTTTCACTACTAAATGTCTACAGACCAATAGAGAACAAGCATCCCCCACCCCCATTTCTTTCTTATTTGCGTGTGTGTGTTTGTGTGTGTGTGTGTGTGTGTGTAGGAAGAGGAAGAAGAGGATGAAGAGGATTTAAAAGGGGGGGGACAATGGGGGGAGGGGGGAGGGATTCTTTCTCTACTTCACTAGATTGATTCATCAAACAGATCCGTTTTGTATTTGTCAGTTTCCATAAGCCTATTGATCAGTCAGTATTGTTAAGAAAATAAAATCCAAAAATAATGTTGATTTTACTAATTCGAACACTTGTTATCCTGAACACTTTTCACGCTCTAGGCAATGGATTAAGGCTACAAATGACAAGAGGCTTGTCTGTCTTCCATGGATTGCTCTCTATAGACATTCATTCTACAGAGGAATTCATGTCACTGTGGGATTATTTAGAGGATTGGACTAATGAATTATCCTATTGAAATATCACATATAATTAGTCTAACTTTAAATAATGGTACCATTTTCATTAACATATATTTTCTATGTCTTGAAATATTTTTTTTCTAGCCCTTGTTACCTAGAGTAGAAGAGCAAGTTTACATTTGTGAAAGCTAAACAGGATAAGCAAATTTAGAAATGTATCCATTTCACTTGCGTAATGTCTAATCCTGAAAGATTTTGATGTATTCCAGGAAAAATAAAAGGTTGTACATAAAATTCAGTTAAAAAAGGGTCAAACTTGACTCCCTAGGGAAGAAAGACATTCAATCTGAAGTTTGAACCACAAAAATCAGGACAGTTATTTCATTTTCTAAAATAAATAATTTAAAATAACTTTGAAGCCTGGAATTTGGTAACACAGACACCCCCATGTTTAGATAAACACACATAATTAAAAAACAAAACAAAATAAAACAGATATATCTATATATATGCGCTATTTTTTTTCAAGCCCTCAAATGTTTTTATGATTCTTGCATGTTTTCAGATGTTTGAAATTTAATCAATTCACATTTATATTTGTTTACCTGTAAATTTTTTTCATTTAAAAATGTAAAAATAGTAAATTCTTTAGGTAAGCATAACTGTCCTAGAATGATTAAATCATAGAATAGTAGAAAAATACTGCCACAGATAGATATTTTAAATGTGATAAAAAATAAATAAATAAATAAGAAAAGAAAGGAAAGAAAGAAAGAAAAAAAGAAAGTATGTGCCTGAAAAATACTTACAAAAGAGTTTGGAATTTTATAGGTCTACTTCTTGGTCAGAATTAAATAAAGTAATTTTAAACTTTTTCTAACATCATCAAAAGGTCAAGAGTAATCAAGATTAAACCTATTTCTCAACTGAGGTAGAAGCAATGCAGGAGTGGACCTAGGTAGGTGTTTATCAGAATTTACAAAATCTGGCTCTATGTGACATGAAGATTTAGATTCACCCCTCTCATCACCCCTCCCCCAAGCAACTTCACTCCCTACACTGAGAACCTGTAGCTTAGAAGTCCTGACATGACCAAGCCTGCTGTATTTGGCACCTTAGCCATTGATTTTACTGCATCATTTATTACTTTTTAAAAGCCAGAAATATGGTGTTATTTAATGTTGAATTTTATTTAAAGTATAAGTGAAATATATTATTATTTTCCTCCAAAGCAGTCTCTATTTCCAACTATTTATTTTTAATGCACAATCTACATCATGTGCTATAATTAAGTCTCCTTGTAACTGAGTTCCTAATAACTTCTTAAATTTCAAGTTTCACAAGTAATTAACTCTTACGACAGAGTCAAATTTGAGCAGGTGCTTAATATGATGATTGTGCTGTTGTATATATTTCTGTCAAATTAATCAGCCATATTTAACCTCACCTCATTCCATATTAAGATGAATTACAGAGATGGTAGTTTTCTGGGTGATGTGCTTGATTTTCTAGAGAAACAACATTTCCAGTTTCACAATAAGTTGGTTAATTCTTGTTTCTCAATTAAAAAACATACACACATAGTCATAGAAGATATACATTAAAGCATTTCTCCATTGGGAATGTATTTCTGCTCTCTTCATGAATTTAATAAAAGCAATGTGTATCTTTTTTTTAATGTCCATTCTCGCATTTTGTTATTATAAAACAAATTAGGATGCCAATAAATGTTACAAATTAAGAACAGAAATTGTTCTTATAATTTGTGTGATAGTTTTGCAAGTACTTCCCCAGGTTATAGGTACACTGATTTTTTTCTTAGTAATAGGTGAAAACATGTGCTATGTTTGTATACAAAACAAAACAACATAAAAAATATATAATTTAAAATTAATGAAAAATATTTAGTGGGCAAAATGCACTTAAAGTTATGGTGAACTTTATTAAACACGCTTGTCTCTTCCTACTGGTTAAATGGAGGAATACTTTGAAAATATAGGCCAATGACAGAAATAGATGGCCACTTTAAGATAAATAAATGAGATAGAAATTCAAAATAAGTTTGTTTATTTATGAGTTTCCTGAAAAATGAACAACAAAAGCAATACCAAAAACAGACAGATAGTACTCTTACCAAGGTGTTCTTCAATTGAGTCATGTAAAAAAACACAAACAAAAACAAACCTATATTAGTTTTCACCCAATATCTAATATTTCCTTTTGTATTCTTCAAGAAAATGTTTTAGTAGTATCTGAGAAAGGCTTATGATCAACAGAATTAAAGGAAGTGTCATAATTGGAAGTTAAACATTTGCCCTTGCTCTGACATTTCATGTTGGAAATTCATTTTTAATGAGGGTTTTTTTGTAGAGGGAATTTGAACCTTCTCTTCTTTTTTTTCCTAAAAAGAATTGTGTGGGTGAAAACATTCTTTAGATGATCATAAGACATTCTATTAATTGATAAAACTAAATAGTTGATTCATAATTTGTTCTAGGCAAAAAATAATAGTTATTTAAGAATTACTGCAGTTGTCACTGGGAACTGAGGAATGGCAGTTTAAAAGCAACATTTAAGAAACTAAGTTAAAGTTTCTATAATCTGACTTTTGTGAATGCTTTAAGTATAAGCAATATGTGAAAACATGAGCTGAGGAATTGAGAAAAGGCAAAGGGAATTCACTCTCTAGGAAAGCATTCACTCCATTCTTTCCTTCATAACTCCCCAACCACCACAAATGGAGGTTTCAATAAAATATGTTTGTCTCTCTGGACTGAACTTTAAGTGTTTGAAAAAAAAAAAAAAAGGAAAACAGTTTCGTGTTTTCTGTTATGAAATCAATGTTCATGATACTTTAAGGTAAATTGGTACTCAAGATAAAAGACTTTGTGTTTTTCAAATGAATTGAACAAATAAATGTTAAATCAATCCAAAAGATGACCAGAAATTGGCCAGTAATATTATTTGTAGCTGTAGATTTTAAGAAAAGCTTAAGCAATTACGGGTATTGGAAATTATAGCATACTTTCTTTAGTGGTAAAGTGTGGTAGCACCCCTTTCTGTGAGAATTTGATCCATGGGGCTAGTAGGTGATTTTTACCAAGCTACTAAATTTAAATGGAGAATGGAAGAGGGTGACCAAAAAAAAAAAAATATACATAAAATTTGGTTCACAATTAGTATACAAGTTGCCAAAAGTTCCAGTTATAGAAAGATGATTTATTTATTTTAATAAATCTTTCTTTTTTGACTTCTTAAATCCAAATTTTTCAACATTTCAACATGCTTCAAACATGGAATTTTTACCTTTTCTGTCTATTCAAGAAGCTTCTCATCACTTAAAGCTGATTTATTAGATTATCTGATAAGGGAATACAGTGTTCTTGAATATTAACATATTTGAAATAATAAAACATTAAAAATACCTGGGGGTTTTTTTTGTTTTGTTTTTTGTTTTCTGTTTTTTTTAAGTGAGAATGTCTCCACCTCAATTTAAATAGAACAAAAAAGTTTTCAAGTGAGACAAAAATCCCATTGTTAATACTGATCAGTACAGGCTAGGCAGTGAAGAGGAAAAAATGAGGTGTCCGTGGAATACAAATGAAATGAGTAGGTTTCAGAAGTTATTAGTTATTTGCTTTCAGTAAAGACAGATCACACACCTTCTCAGTGAGCAAATAAATAACCAGATCTGTGCTAAATAAACTAACTGAAGACACTAGGCAATACTGTTTAAAGGATTACTTTACATCTAATTCAGGCAAAGGAGATGCACATAGTTTCCCTTCCATTACAGTGAGAAGAATGTTGCACCTCAAATGTTAAGTTTACTAAAATCACTGTATACTAGAAAGTGGCCTTTTTTCTTTAAAATGTTTTTAAAGAATTTGAAACTGATAATGATAGGAAACAGTAATGCTGAAACCTAGAATTAAAGATCTTAAAAAGGGTTTTATTATCATGGTGAAACCAAAGGTTTAGTGGGTAGTGACTCAAAAACTATAGTGTATTCTGCTTTTAAAGGCCACAAATGTCTCCAAATTGCAAGAGTCATAGAAACTCAAACAAACAACAACAAAAAACCTTCAATTATTTATTTGCTATCCTGTGTTGTCTCAAGTGTTAAATATAATATGGCCCATTCTGTGAGCCCCTTCTTTTCTTTTGTGGTTTGGGGGTGGGGTTAGAATTATACGCCAGGTTTCATTTCCATCCTTGGCTACAGAAGCCGCTGTCACCTTATGGGAGAGAGATTAGAGAATGCCTTGTTTATTAGTTAACTACTACTATTATTATTATTATTATTATTACTGACAAACGATTATAAAGGAAATTCAAATCTTTCCTGTTATTCTACAGGCAATATCCATAAAATTAATCTCTTTGAAAATCAATCAACAAAAGCTCATTTTCTCATGCCTCTTGTATTCATGAGAATGGAAATAGCATCCAATACATCTAGCTTTGAATCTTCTTAAATTACAGATCAAAGTTGAAAATGGCTTAATTTGAGAACTTAAATGACAATGTGGTTATTTTGTTGTTATTTTTTAAAAATTGTTACATGACTTTGACAAGTTATATCACTTTAAAGACCCCCAAATATCTAATAAAATTTTATGGAGCAACTTTTGAGACATTGAAAGTAATATTCCCAAATTGTGTTCTCAATGGGTTTTGAACTGTATTATCTCAATTAAAGCTTTAGCAATTAACTGTAATAATATTCTGATTATATTTAAAAAACTAGTTAATATTCTGAGATTACAGTCTTAAATAATGAGTGTATTACTTCTTGAAAGTTTGTAGAAATGATATTTTTTAATATAATCAGATAATTTGGTGGTGTCATTTGGACATTAAATAAATACAGCAGATTTCATGATATCATGAAATGTATTTTAATTCTGTGAAGGCAAAATAAAGACAGAGAAACAAGTAAACTAAATTTGAATAAATCAAGTTAAATGTGATGATCTATTTCTTGGGTTGTCAACATAAATCTGTAGGTACCTGTCACTGTGTGTAACCCATAACACCTAATTTGGTTCCAGAGATGCATTTGTTAATATATTCTTTCTTTACTCTCAAAACCAGTCAAATTTGAAAACACCTTACTTATATTTCTTACATTGTTTCTTTTATATGTACCCATTCATGCAACAAAATTTTGAGAACTGCTTAGGTGTCAATTATTGTGGCTTGTAAAACAGATTACAAGTTTTTGAGACTGGTGATATATATATATTCCTGGTAACCAATGCCAATTTACTTTTTTTAACTTTCTACTACAAACCATAAACACAATATACAAAGCTTTCTGTATCTATTTTAACTGAGAGTACTGAACTTTTTAAAATACATCTCTCCTACTATTTTCCTTTTATCAAAATCTATATCTGTTTTTATTCCTTCTAGCAGTACGTTCTCTATTATTGTGGAAGATTCTAGCTGATGACAGATTATCTACATAATTTGTTGGGACTATTCATGACTATAGACCACTGTATTTCACTGAAGTTAATCTGCCTATATCAGGATTTTGCATTAGAAACTAGGGATATAAGATTACTTAAAAAAAAAAAAAAGGACTTGCACAACTTTTTAGGCCATGAACATTCTGGGTGTTCCCTTCCTTATAACTCTATGGTGGCATGTGCACATACGCATTATAGCTCTCATTACTTTATATTATGTTTCCTCAATAGACTAATCTTAAAGAGAATAGAAACTTTTTTTCTCATTATTTTATTTTCAGTTCTCAGCAGGACATTTGGCATAGAGTAAATGTAACCTATTAATGAATGGAATTATTAATTAGTCAAGAGAAATTTACGATAGGTAAAATATTGTGACCCAGAAATCTCACGATTTTAATCAATTGTGTGGTAGCGATAATTTCTTTGCAGATATAATTTCACTAATTTTTTTATTAAACATGCATTGGAGTATAGACAGTAACAATAGAGAGTTATAATTTGCTCATTTGAAATGCTGCTAAAATAACCATGTTATAGTCCATAAAATGAAATGTTTGGTCTCTCCCTCAAAACAAAAAAAAATATTTTTTGTTATTATTATTAATTAACTGCATTCTACAGTGTCTGCAAATATTAACAAGTGCTATGTTTTTATTTAAAAAATCAAGAATGGTTGTTATAAAACCTACAGAAATAAATCCATTAAAATCTTAAAAATGCATGTGTTATATGAGACAAGATACCAGTGTTTAAATTACAAAATCACAGTTGGTAGAAATATAATTAAAATTTTAGTTTATTTGTTTAAAAATAAAATTGATTATCCTCCCACTTCTCAATGGCTACTGGGATCAAATCAGATCTCTCTGGCATTGTCCAATACAAGAACCTCCAGCAAGGCAGTGTTTCCTTGGCGAGGACTCTATCTCCACACACCATAGAGTTGAACTCTACATTCGAAGTGTTTGGCTAAGCATTTGGCAATCAGAATTGAATACAAAGTGTCATGTAGATATTGTCAGATAAAAAACAAACAAATAATGACAACAACAACAAATAAAACAATGGCATTTCTAAAATCCTCTCTCGTAGAAATAAAAGAAAGCCTCTTGAGAATAACTTGCAATAGGTATAAAAATGTTAGATGAAAAAGAAGAAGTTAGGATCTAGGTCACTATTAATTTTACAGGTGAAAAAGTTAGATTTTTAATGCACTAAAGTTACATAGCAAGTACAGCAGGTCTGACCATGAAGAATATCTAAATTCAGATATGAAGAGTAGGGGAAGCTGGGATGGTTCAGCGGGTTAAGCGCTTGCTTTGCAGCCCCGGAGCCCAAGGATCAAATCCTGGGCCTGGGATTGGCCCATGTGGACCCATATGCTAAACTGGGGTGTGTCCCCAGTTCAGTTCTTGCCAGGGCCTATGCAGGAGGCTCCTGGCCCAGTTCCTGCCCTGCGCAGCCCCGTGCCCACCTGTGGAGTGAAACTATGTTGAAAACTAATGCTGTCAATTATGGAGACTTCTCTGGACCCTCCCCTTTCTCTCTGTCTCTCTCTGTCTATCTCTCTGTCAAAAAACAGTAAAAATAAATCTTTAAAATATGAAAAGTAGAGAATGCAGTAGTAAGCAAATAAATGATGGCTTACACTAACAAGTATATGATGACTTTGCAAATAGCCCTGTGACTACAGGCAGCTTCAAATTAAAAGTGAATATTTCACCTCTTAACAAATTGCTGGTGATTCACTTGGCCAGATGTAGATTTGAGACCCTCCATCTTTCACAGCTTGCATAGTATAAACAGAATTGTATCTTTGATGGTAAATCAAGTCCTAAATTAGTAGAGGACCCATTAGTAGCTCTACATCCTCAACATGCAAGTGGTTTTTAATAACTTAAGTTGCAAGCTTCATGAGTTAGTATTTATGATTCAGAGCAAATTATTTTCCCAGATAAGTTTTAGACTTAACTTTAGGAAACAGAGAAGTTCAGGTCAACAGGTGAAATACCTGTATAACTACTATGGGAGTATCTCCTGCTACTATTTATATTTTAAGCCATTACATCTCACAGGTCAACAGCATTCCTTAGTATTTTAGCTATTCAACAAGTTTTGTTTCATGCAGCTTTTAGAACACTGGGGAATCTTGATTAGCTGGTAAATAAGTTAATTTTCCATCCTAGTGGAATGCTTTACTATAATAGTTTCAACAGGAATGTTTCCCCTTTATCTTCATCACCACTGTTAAAATACACTGGCAAAAACATAGAATGAACAATAGTATACAACTCAAATTTTCAAATGAATAACCACAAAATATCATTGTGATTCACAAAAATGAATTGTAGACATCTTAATTTACAAAATAAATCAATTTTCATATTTACATTTTCATAACAACTGTTAGAAATTAAAACATTATAAAGTATAAAAATAATTGCCACAATCTGAATAGAATTACAATTTTTATTTTTGCATAAGTCTCAGTCCATGGCAAAAATTTTTAGATTTACTGGCTATAAGTAGTGGAATATGCAATGCAGATTTTAAGAAAGAATGATGTTTTATCAACCTATACAAAAATTTTGAAGTTCATCCTCTTGTAATCCCTCCAAAATGCTGTGTTTTAAATGTATTCTGCAGTATTTTCAAATGTGAATTTAATAAATGTGAAAAGTCACTTAGTCTGCTACTAAATTGAGTCTATCAGAAAGTGGTTCAAATGTCACTAATTATTTTATAGAAATAATCATGTTGTAACTTTAAACAAACTTAAGCTTTAGTGTACTTTAAGGCTATAGTGCCAGGATGAAAATAAAGACCCTTCTGCTGAACTAGAGATGATTGAATTACATTTAACAAGATGCAGGATGTGGCACTTCAGCTATCTAATAGGGGTGGGCTGTTTGCCACCCCAGCAGCTAGATCATGTTTCCTTTGCCTCATATACTTTAAAAATAATTTCATAAAAATTACATGATTGACACTAAAGCTTTCATCCTATTCTGATTTATTTATTTATTAACATCTCCATAGAACATTTCTGTTTAAAATTATTAGAAAAGAAAGAGAAATAAGCCAACAACTCTGCTTTGGTGAATTTTACGAAGTTTAGGTTATTATATCAACTATTTACTCTAAAGGTTTTCCCTGATTCCTGTTACTTTTCTGTGTTTTGTGCTTTCATTTAATGGGCTTTGTAATACACATCTCTCTCTCACAACAAAAATGAGTGGTTGACTACTGTAGAACAATAGGTAATATATCTTTTTCTTTGTATAATATTATTATAAACATAGTATTATAGTAAATATTGCTACCTTACTTCGTGCTATCTCTAATTTGGTTATTCCGCTCTTTATATTTAATTTTCTTTTTCTTTTTTTTTTATTAAAGATTTTATTGTTTCTGACAGAGACAGAGAAAGACAGAGAGAAGTGGGAGGCCCAGAGCAATCTTCATGGTTATACATTGTCAGTTTTTGACATGGTTTTATTCCACACAGGTGGGCAGGGGCCATGCAGGGTGAGAACTGGGCTAGGGGCCTCCTGTATGGGAGGCACACTCCCTCAAGCCAGAGGTCAAACTGGAGGGCAAGAACCGAACTGGGGGCTTCCCACATGGGAAGCACACCCCAGTTTGGCATTTGGGTCCACACGGGCCTGGGTTGGGACTTGATCTTCAGAACCCGGGGCTGCAAAGCGGGCACCTAACCTGCTGAGCCATCCCAGCTTCCCCTATATTTAATTTTCTAAAGTTTTGTAAAATAATTTATCCTAAGTGTAGTCACTCCAAGTCATTATGCATTAGAAGATAAATCTCTACATATATGTATTGTGCTTGAGGCATGTTACATGAATTTGTTCTGTCAGTAAAGTGCATGTATGAATATATTTGTCTTTAGCACTGCTTTAATTACAGGATATCTTTAACAGTAAGGCTCATATCGATTGTTTCCTGTGAAGTTGCTAGTGCAATTTATTTTACACAATGGATCCTCAATAAATGTAAGTGAATGATTTCCTGCCTATTGTCATGGTTCCTGAGAGATGCAGGATGGGGCTGGCAGCAAAACACAAAGCTGGCTGTCAAAACTGCGATGTTCAGATGAACAGCAAAAACAACAGTTGAAAGAAATGTAAAGGTTTTCAGAAGCACTCTGCCCAATCTGTCAAAAACTGATTCAAGGAATTTCATACATTCCTGAACCCATGACAATTGGTTAAAAAAAAAATAATCTCAGAATTAACAAATCTGGCCAACGACCATTTGATTATTAAAAAAAGAAAAAGAGGCACAAATCTATATTTTTGAAAAAACTAAAATTAATTGAAGAAATCATTATGTTCTATTGGAATATGTAGAAAAGTATTTTTGTAGTGGGGTGATGAAATATCTTTAAATAATAGAATTTCATTAGGTATAGTTTGACGTAAATGGCTTTCGTTTTGCCGAGTTCTCTGACCCATAAGCTAAATATCAGGTGTTATAATATTTAAGAGCTAAGTCTTCTTCCTGTGTAAGTAGGTGTGGGAAAAATGTGTCACCCTTTTCCCAGGAGGTTGTGGGGTTGTTGGTAGGGGAGGCAGGGTTCTTTTCAGATGCTCTACATTAAAGGAATGCTGCTATGAAAAAATAAGGTTGTATATGTAACAGGGACCTTAAAACAATGAGAGAGTGAGGAGTTTGAAGTTAATTTAGCACCATTTTTCCCAAGGTAATGAAGCATTTTAGTCTTATGTATTTTATAAATGCATGTGTGTATATGTGTGTGTGTGTGTATATATATATATATATATATATGTGTGTGTGTGTGTGTGTGTGTATATATGTATATATATATACATCTGTGTGCATTTATACATAAACAGACATATATACACAATAAATGCAATTCAACAAACGTTTATTGAACTTCTGTGTCAGGCATTGTGTTAAAATTTGAATAATTTAAAGACAAATGAACACATTCTCTGCCATATAAGATTTGCAATTGAATTGGAGAGGCAATATAAGATTAGCCTTTGAGATGTATACACCAACAATCTCCTAGATGCCATTTAATTATAAACTTTAAAACATAAAATATAATTACTCTGTCTTTTAAAAGTATTTAGCTAGGCCAAGGTAATTTTCAATAGTTTGTAATGAAACATTTTTCTTTCTTGAATGACACAAACTCATGTGTGATTTCTGGCATCTTAAGTACAATTAGAACAGTTGGCTTTGACCCATTTCCTTATCCTGAAAATTGCTCTCAGATTTCAGTCTTGGAAAAAGTGATAAATTCTATTTTCAGAAATCAGGCTCTTAGGATATAGAAAACTGTAGGTTTCTAATTACTGCATTGCAAATGGGTCTAAAGGCAAACACCACTACCTAAGTCTCCTTACAAGAAATGATACTATGTATATTTAATGCTCTAAAATAATGTTCAATATCTAAATCGTATGTCGCTTTATAATTAATGGACTAGCAGCCTGCCTACGTACCTTGATTCACTTTTAAATATCAAGAAAATTATTTCTTTGTGACTAATACTTGCAGTTTAATTTTCTTCTGAGAGTTTTATTTTATATTTACAGGAAAAGAAATGCCACTTTTCAGACCTCCATTTTGTTGTATATACCTGGGAAAAATCTCTAATGAAATTGCAGTGCAGAGTTAAATATTTTATAACAACTTCTTATTGATTCTATTTATTTTAGAGATGAGCCTTCCACATTCATCAGTGGTCCAAGTAGAAATGACAGCAACAAAATAATCCATTATTTAACCAGTCTATGTAGTGGTATCTGTGTGTGTGTGTAGGCTCATGGTTGACCCAAATACATGGGTTACATCTTTAAATAACAAGTAACTGTCAGTGCAGTATGATGAGAGAAACCCAACCTGAGTCCTATTTCTAGCTTGAGAACTAACAACTTATCTGCTATTAGATAATTAATTTTGGGGAGCCTCAATGTCCTTCTCTATAAACAAGTAGGCTCAACTAAATATATTCCACCTTTGATTTCTTCTAGTGCCACAAATATTATATTCAAAAGTATATTTCCAAACCATAGTGTGAAATTTTAGAATATGAAAAATATTCAACTAATTAGGAGTAAGAATTTAATAATTTCTATCTTTCCATGTAAAGTTCTAATTTCAGTTTTGTAATAAAACTATTAAATAATATTGTTATTAAAATATTTGAAATATCTATGATTGCCACAATATCAAAATATTGATTTATTAAATAAAGCACATTTAAATATACCTTTTATACCAGTCACAAAAATACAAATTTGGGATAAAAGTCAACTACATGGTTCTCATGTTAAATGTAGTTAGCATAATGCAGAAGAATTGGGCTGAAATAGAAGTTTCTGGAGAGCATTTACTATTCCTACGATTTTGAAATAAAAAGTTAAATATCTTCCTCAGAGAGGGTTAACAGAAACCATAATATATACATATATATATTCTATTTAGAGTCCTCTCATTTAACATTTTTTGATAGAAGGAAATAATTTGATAAAGAAAAAAACAATACTAATGATAATTTTAATTCAACTTATTTTAATGGATATTTATCAATCATTTTCAAATACTTACCTAGTTGTTATGGAGAAGAAAGAAAAATAAAATGTGATCTTGCCCTTTAGGCGGTCCCAATCTAGTATGGGAAAGTTATAGAAAAGGAAAAGACAAACACAGTATTCTAGTTGCTCAGATAGTACAAATGATAGGCATTTAGTGCAACTGAGAGTTCAGAGAGGCTTCCTGTGAGACATGGTGCTTAAATGATGAGTAAGAGCAGGTGAAGAAAGATGAGGAGGTCATGCCAGGGCTTCAATCAAAGTACAAAGTCACAAAATAAGAGAGCATGTGTGAGTGTAAGAAATGGGAGCAATTTTGCCATTAACAGGGTGTGTAAATAGCTAAGAGAAAAAGGGAAGGAAAAATCAGCATGGACCAAATCAAAAGCCATCTATATAGTCATGCTTGTAATTCTAATATTGGTGGTGAAAAGACACAGAATTTTATAGAGGAAAAAGCCATTAATAGGTTTGTCTTTTTTAGATAACTGAGTCTGCTTGAAGTGTGATAAATATAATTCTTAGCAACAAGCATGATGGTAGAAAGGCTAGGTAGGTTTCTATTATAATAGTCTGGACCAGAGGTGACAAGGCACTGAAACATGACAGTAGATTATGAAAAGAAGAGCGAAACCACATAAGTGAAATACAATGGAGGCATGGTGGTTTTGATGAAAGGTTTGATAAAGAGAATGGTAGAATAATAGGTTTTGCAACCTTTCCCAGGCTATTACAAGATGTTAAATAATTACATTATTTATAATAGTTCCCATACTTACAGCAAAGATGAGTAGAGCCATGAAGTGATACTAGCAAGAGAAGAAGAGGAGCAGATATACCTGAGGATACAAAAGGCAGCTCAGTTGTGAACTTGTTGGTTTTGAGGACACTACTCAGTACATACAGGTTTAGGTACAGTACACATAAGCTGTTTGATAAATTAGTTTAAAGCTCTGAAGCCAGAGACAGTTAAGGTTAATATAGACAGAACTCTGGATGCCAGTAAGGAACAGGCAAAATGGGAGAAGTCCAAACAGGAGAATGAGAAGAGTAACCAGGGAAGGGCAAGAAAGCAATTTCATGGACATCCAGGCAGAGATATTCAAGTGGGTCAGCCAAATGTGGGAGAGGTATGTGGAAACTGGACAATGCAAGTTCTATTTGAAATGGTAGGATGAAAATCAGTCCTACCTCGTGCAATGGGTTTTGGGAAGACCAATAACAACAACAACAACAACAAAATTAACTAATAATGAGCTGATTTGGGCTGATCAGCCCTCTCTCTGTCTCAAATAAGAAAGACATGTAAAAGATTCTTTACCACCCTAGAATTTTGAACTCACAATTAAAATGAAAATATCTACAGTGCAAATGAAAACTACATAGAAAACATAACAGTTTTCATTTATTATAACCACATTTAGAAAAATAATTCTTCTTGCAATTGATTTATTTTTCCATTTTTACTCATTTTTTGTTTGTTTGTTTTGTTTTGTTTTGTTTTGTTTTGTTTTGCTGGCTCCTCATAGAAACTGATTCATGATCACAATGTAATGTACACCCTCAGCTTTTACTGTAGGTTGATATAACAAGTAATCTTATGAAGAATACTCTTCCAACGTCTTCACAACCACAATTCATTATACTTGTCAACATCTCAAATAATGATAGACATGATAAATTTCTCCAAGAATTTAATGCCAGGAAAAGTTTTTCTTTAATGAAGAACTGATATACTTCTTTTTTATCAGTCAATGGAAATGTATTTCCTTTTAACTTCAACTGATGAGAAGTTTAAAATGAAATTCAATGCTCACACAAAGAAACCAGCTTTTTCTAGTTTCCTAGCTGGTTTCTAGAGAGTACCTTTTACTTACTTTTATGAGTTTTCTCATTCTGTTCTATTTTAAACATGTGTGCATGTACATGTGTATATCTGTTTACTGATGTTCTTTTCAAATGCTATTAAATAAGAAGTATATTTAACAACAATAAAAATGGTAATAATAAAGTATTTGG
>PVKE010025400.1:0-23076 GCA_004027555.1 Craseonycteris thonglongyai | reverse complement strand
TTAGTTTATTTTTAGCTACACACTATGCATATTTTCCCAAATTGCTGATAATTCTTCCAGCATCGAAGCAGCTAAAGACTGGGTATACTAATGTGAGCTCAGGAAATAGGTAAAAGCAGTTCAGGGTAGAACTAGAAATATCCTGGAATAGTGATAGCAATTGCATATTACAAAATGGTATCTTTCCCCGGAACATATTAGCATATATAGTTCAAACTTCACATCTTTCTTATAGGACAAAACACTGAGGATAGGCAATTAGAAGAACCAAAAGGAGGAAAGTCTATTTGGAATTTTGGTGCTAGAGACATAACTCCAAGAGGCCGAGAAATACAACTATGGCACCATGGTAAAGTCAATCTGCAATCAACAGATTTAAGTTCTTTTTTTGTATATAAATATATTGGAATATATATAGTTCTGAATTCCTGTGAAAAGATTTTTAAATATAAAAGTTAAGCAATTATATGGAGTTAATCAACTTTCCCCAAGCTCACACTACTTGTAAGGGGCTGTATTGAAATTTGAACTCAGGTTTATTTGACCCTAGAACCTAGAGAATATCAAGTGTAATATAGTCTGACTTTAAATAGCCTCATAAATAAACAAAGGTAAAGTGCACACACAAGTAAACAAATCATAAGTATATCATGTACATAAATCAATGTAACAAGTAAGAACTATTAAAAATATAAAATTATAATGTAGATATTAAAATTGACATACAAATAAATTGTTACAAACACATTAACTATTATAATACATGCCAAATAATCATAAATCCGGGAGAAATTAATCTGAGCTGATGTGATACAAAAAATAGATGTTGAGATCTAACTGCAGGAGCCGTTAGACCTTAGGAAAGGATTGGATGCATTTTGGAAAACAAATAGAGGATGATGATGAGTACAGTATCCTAAGAAGCAGAAGTCCTGACTTGAAAGATTTACCAGCTATATGTTCTTGAACAAGCAATAAAATGACAAAACGGTATATTTTTTAAAATTTAGAATTTAACCCGATACTTCCTACTACAGGTGGGAAAACAGATCTGTGAAAGTTAATGACTAATCTAGTTCCTGAAATCCTCACTCATTATGTACAGAGCTACTGGGCTCAGTTCATACATATAAAACAGGAAGAATGTACTAACCTTGTCTAGCTTTCATGATAAGCCTTTACATCTTTTTAAAAAATAGCTTACCAGGGTATAGGTCTTGTTGAGTAGTAGACTTATCATACCATTTAATTATTGTTTCTTCTGTAAAGGAGAACTTCTTTTCTCCTTTATAGCACAACATATTTCTTCAAGAAACAGATTTTTTTTTTTACCTTTTCTGCACTTGAACATGTGAATGAATGAATAAGGTTGATGCAAATGAGTTAAAAATAACTTTAAATAGTAAATCCTTAATAAATGTCATTTATGAAACTTATGTTTTCCAACATGTGATTCCACTTATCATCCTGCATCTAACTATAGTAAAAAAAATTTAATCTTTAGAAACCTTTTAGTTCCACCAAATCTATTTTTGCGTCATGAAAACTTTTAGACAATTAAGACAGAATGCATATGAAAATGATTTTGCTTTTAAACTATAACATATTGGAGTTGTTTGTTTTTTGTCTTTTTTCATATACCTACTTGAATGCAACTTAATGTAATGTATTGCATTGTATACAACTAGGTATACATTGGTAATCTATCAAATTTAAAACATATTGAAGTATATTGGAAAAAATGGTATGGACTTTAGATGAAAGAATTTAGCCCCTAAAGAGACATACACACTCAAACACAAGCACAGACATAAACAGAAATACACTCCATTTCTACGAAATATTTAATTCATCGAGTTTGGATCTGTTATTAGTGTATTCAATTAACTGATTATTTAACAACTTATTCTATTATTTTGTTTAATGTCTTAATGACATTTCATTTATTATTGTGTAGTGTAACTATGCAGATAACCTACAGCATCATTTATTGATTCAGACTTGTTCTTTTCTATGTATAAAGTTTTTTTAATCCCACAATTCAGAAGCAATGTCTTGAACCCTATACCCTTAAAAGGAAAAAAAAAAGAATAAAAAGTATTTAACAGTGATTGAATCAGACAGTTTGTACAAAATCATCGGAAATGTGCATTTTAAAGAACCTGATAATTGTACAAGCATATTGCATAGAAAACATAAGTGGAGCCCGGGAGGTCAAAATGTAGAAGCAAACCAATTAAGCTAAGTATCCACTAAATTGTTTTTCATTGTCTAATTGAAAAGTTGATCACAAGGAATCAGAAAGGTCTAAATTGAAAGGGCCTTTAGTTTAAATCTGACCTTAAACCAATGCTATTTAAATATGCTAAATAATGTATTCTGGGAGGAGCTTTTGGAGAAATTAAAAATTTCATTCGGGTATATATTTGGATCCATTCTGGGTTTCTCTCACTGTTATTCAAGGATATTTTCCAGCATTTAGCTAATGAAAAGAGCAAATTTACATCAAAAGTGAACATAAATTTATTTGGAAATCTTATCTTCATCATTATACGTTTCCAGTGAAATAAATTCACCCTCATTCACTGCTTTTGGTAAATTATTTAGATCATTGAAGGAAAACATGATACATTTGCCCAAATAAATTTATCCATTTATTTATTGCTTTTAGTGAATAATTTAGAACATTTAAAGAGAACCGAGTACATATATGCCTAAATCATCCAGGATTAATTGTCCCTTCAGCTAAAAAGACATCACCAGCAATCACTGCTACTTATTATAAACTTCATATTCTTGGTGAAACTTGATATTTATGTTGATCCTGTATAATAAGTTTAAAGTTTAGACACTGCTAAAATAAAGTAGAAAAGAAAAAGGGGAAGAAAATTTTATTTATTTTATTAATTTTTTGACAGAGAGAGAGAGAGAGATACAGAGACAGAGACAGAGAGAGAGAGAGCTGAGCTGGGGGAACTCCCTAGTTCAGCACATGGGTCCGCATGAGCCATCCCGGCTTCCCCCAGGGAAGAAAATTTTTATCTCAAGGACCTATTCAGGGGACCAAACCCATACCTTTGCCCTCTGCCCAGTCATTTTTTCAGGTACCAGAACAGCCTTTAAAATGCAGACTTAGAAGATCAAGAGGCCCCATGCATGGCTACCTCAAAAGCAGCATGTGTTCAGACTCAGCTTCTCCCTAGGCCTAAATGTGTTCCCTTTATGAGGCTACAACTTTCAAACCAGTTTTAAAAGGGCTCTTCTGTCTCTGGATGAATGGAGGATGCAGAGAAGAGGGAGTGCTGTTGCTCCATTTTTTTCAGGCCCTAATTCTTTGTAAACTGAAGACCAGGCCAGCAAATGCTGGGTTGTGAGGTGTCTGGCTGCAGACAGAAGATGAGCCTCCTAGGCCCTAAGCAATGAACCTTCCATCACATATGCACACCCTACACAGATTGTGCTCTCTCAGTGTTTCTGGAATAATTCCATGAGGCCCTATTATGAGTTTGCTTAATCAGAGAAAATATCAAAGCGTTTAATTGTTTGCAATTCTTCTGAAGTTGCAGAAACCAACAGCCAATTAGTACTTAAACTCTTCTTTTCAGATGGGAAACTAATCTCTTTTTAATGGAAACTTTTCCTGCTTTTTTTCCCCCACTTTGGAAACACACTTTGCAATCCAAATCACACTTGGAATACAATAAAACAGAATATGAAATGATATTTTTTTGCAAACTATTATCTTTTCCGGTTCATTTTCAAGATCTTGGATATTTACATATGACCTTTCCGTTTTTATTAACAGTTTATTGAATTTTTTGCATTTCAGCCAGCAGAAGAAAAAGGTAATTTACAGAAAGATTTGACAGTTATATACACAGCTATAAACTTCAGTCCATTAACTTATTTCTCATCTAACCTTTAGTCAATTCTAACAAAACATCCAAATAAGCATACGCCTTTTTCCTATATGTTAAAAGCTCTCATTACAGAGACCTATTTATAGAATGTCAAATGAAAGGAAAACCATTTTATCATGTCTCTTCATGGTTTACAGATGTTTCGGTTCTTAACCTTTTAAGGTACATAAGTAAAAGTGAAAGATATTTGTGTTGCTTAGATTCTATTAGATATGAATGGATGTATATTTGACATGTTTACTACTTAATAAATTTATAATTACATATTTGATAATGACAACATTGTTTTAATGTATCTACTTTAAATACTGGCATAGAATACTTTCATGTAATCTATTGCATTGTTTGAATCAATACATAATATTATTTCTATACAAAGTATAGAAAAATTATTTGCTAAAAATGATATTTGAGCCTTAAACTTCGCTAAGATATTTCTTAAAAATGCAGTCTTGGGAAGCTGGGATGACTCAGTGGGTTAAGTGCTCACTTTGCAGCCCTGGGGACCGAGGATTGAATCCTGGCCCTGGCCTGTGTGGACCCATATGCTGAACTGGGGAGTGCTCCCAGTTTGGTTCTCACCGGGGTGAGACCCCAGCCCAGTTCTTGCCCTGTGCAGCCCTGTGCCCACCTGTGTAATGAAACTATGTGGAAAAACCAATGATGTGCAACTATGGACACTGTTCTGGCCCCTCCCCCTTCTCTCTCTCTCTGTCAAAAACAATAAAAATAAATCTTAAAAAAAAAAAATGCATTTTTTTGGTAGTAACTTAAAAACCTGAAGTTGATAGACTTTTACATAAATATAAGGACAAAACTGAACTACAGAAGAATAGAAATGCATATTTTTGTACAAAAATTGGTATTTCTAATTAAATATTAAAATTTATTATTAAATATTTAATATTAAAATGCACAACATAGCAATGTAAATAAATTTTTATACCATTATGCTCAGAGTTATTCTTTTTTTAAAAAATGCACCAAAGAGAAGCTATAAAATAAAAAGGAATTAGAACAGAAAATGTCCTTTAGATATGAATTTTGTTTCATAGTTTATGAAATACCATAACATGGTACACTTTCTCCAATACAACTAAAAATCATATACTGTATATATTCGTATCTTCACTGTGGAAATAGGAAAACAAAACAACAACAAAAAATGAAAATATAAAATTAAAGAATGAATTAAGTCAATGTAGAGCAAGTCTCAATTTATCTGTATGCACTTTGTAAGTAGGAAGGAAGGAATAAGTAAAATATATTGGTGCAACTTAAAAATTAATAAGTAGTCCAATTAGGGCCAATTGCCTGATACTAGGAATGTGAACATTGATAAATTATGAGTTATTATACCTTGTTTATAAATTTCTACAAGGCTCATGAGATAAAGTATATAAGCTAAGAAATTATTCCCAGAAAATGAATTAAATCCACTGCTTTCTGGAATTTTAGGAAAACTGATTAATATTTATATGCTTATCTGTACTTATAGACTTTTAGAGGGAAAGCATGTTAAAGTGGCATATTTCTATGTTATATATTAAACAATGATTCCAGCTGACTTTAGGAAACAGAAGTGAGAGGCTCAACAATGATTTTTTACTGTACTTGATCTCTTTTATTTCGCTAGCCTAGTAAGGAAATGAAAAAGTTCCATAGTGCCATCTGGTGTGAATGAAGGAAACAGCTTTCTCCAAGCAGCAAGTTTAGACTACTACAAAAAGTAATTCTTAAAACATAAAAAGCACCAATCTAATTATGACATATATGTTTATGTTCATGTTTACCTTATTTTTCTCCAGCGATATTAAGTTGGAATTATTAGGATGCCCTTACGTGTTAGTTTATATGTATGGTTTAAAAATACATATATATATAACATATAACACTTTATCAAATTTTGTATTGGTACAGTCATTATCAAGCTTTCTCCATGTTTTTGTTTAAATTGTTATTACTGCTATGCTGATTGCAAATACAAAATTCATAATAATGCTCCATATTTTTTTCTGCAAAGTTTGGCAGTGTGTGTGTGTGTGTGTGTGTGTGTGTGTGTGAGCATGCAGATAGTGAATTAAGTTAGACATAGACATTCATGAAATGTTATAGAGTTATGGATATTGAGCTTTCTCCATCACACATCTTGCTCATTTTTATTTTATTATATATTTTGATATATTTATCTGTCTACCCTATAATTATGTTCATGATTTCCATTGAAACCTGATAAAATAAATTTGCTTTTTTAAATAACTTCATGCTATGCTGAAGTTTTCCTTAATTTCTAACATTTTACTCATTTTGCATTTTGTATATTTTAAAAGAATTTAGTCCTTTACTTGTCACTTTTTCTCATTGCCTCCTTAGTCATTTGAAGGCCAGTACTCTCTCTTTTATGGCTTTTGTCACTTTCTTATCCTGCTTGCACTAATATCCTGAATTACAGACTGAATATACCTAGGCTATAGAGGCTCCTTTTAGGACTAGAATCTTGATTTTTGACTTTATTTTGATGAATACCACTAGAAAAAAAGAGTTCCTTAAAGTCCTATAGGACAGTAACTGACAAAATCATCGTTCCTCACTTTTTAAATATTTACAAAAATAAAAAACAAAACACAATAGTTACTTCCAAATATTATACTGCTAAATATTTTATCTTCAAACTATCTGAATTTTTATTACAGTTGGAGAAACTGTGCAGTAATAATTATCTATAATACACACTTTTGTGTGTGCTTCACATCTCTAACAAAATAATTTTCTAAGAAGGCGACAAGTGGAGTGAGATCACTTTCGAATGGTCTATATATCCTCAAAATTAACAAATCTCTGTGGAAGGTTTCTGTCCAGTCACGCTTTTAAAATGAACTGAACACTGAGAGTAGCAAATTAATCACCATTTGCTCCTTTCTCTAGACATAGAAGGAAACCACAACGGCCCATGTTGACATTGGGTGAATTCTATCTGAGCCTGGCAGCATTCCGGTAATAGCCTGATTTCGAAAACATTAACCCTATGAGCCCTTGGGTTCCTCTATCAGTACTGTATGGAAACCGACCAAATACTGAATACCTAAATAAACCAGTGGTAATTGGTTGAAATAATGTGATACATAAAAGGCATAAACTTGGTTTGTTTTCTTTCTCAAAATGTCCATGACTCATTATGCAAACCAATTAGCAATCTTCAAACAGGGGGTAAACACCCTCAAATGAACAACATATAATTATTTGTGATTTATACTCACAGGACTTGTAAATGTGACTAAAACAAAATAAAGAGGTTTAGAAAAGTTAAGAAAAATGTCTTTAAAATACTGATTTCTCAGTTGTATCTTGAATAAATAGACTGGGAGACATTACAAAGTGGTCTTTCAGACTTGTTAGGGATAGAGCACAGTTAAAGACCTACATGTGGAGTGCCCCGACCAGCAGGGCACGACAGCGCGGGGAGAGGAGGACCCTGTGGAGGATGAGAGACAGGAGACACGAAGAAATGGAGGCAAGACAGGATTCTGATCAAGCCTCAAAATTTTATTTAGGTTACAGCGGTATATATGCAGTAGGGACAAAGGAGGGCAGGGCTGTCTGTTTGCTAAGCAATGGGCTATCTCCAGCCAGCAAGGAGCTATCTTTAGCCACCAGCCAAACCATAAGGTTTCATGTGACTTCTGATAACTGGTGCTCTTTTGGGGAAGTCGAAGCTTCTTCAAAATGGAGTCAGGTCTAAAACGGAGTTTCCTTTGTTAACCTAGATGGTCCCCAACAGTGGAGTACACATATGGGAGGACCCCTGTCCCCCAAAACAGACAAGCAAACAGGCAAACAAACAAAAACAAAACAAAACAAAACAGAATTATCTTCTGGAGGGCAGGACATTGTAGTACAGGTTTCTTCGCTAGGTGAGTGTTTTAGGAGCCCATCTGCATGAGTGTACCATCTGGCATTGTGACAGGCTGTATTCAGCTTCAGTGAAATATTTTGGAGACTCATTCAATGCATTTGCTCATTTCATGGTGGGTAATTTACACAAACAAGACGGGCATGACAATGCACCTGTAGTTTTTGTTCAAAATCATCATGACACCTCTCGGCCCTGCCCTTTGTATTCATCCATCTGGCCCAGAGCGACTTTTTTATTTTGTTTCTCCAGATAAAAAAAATTCCTCAAAGGGAAATGTTTTACCAATGTGGACGAGGTGAAACAAAAAATGGCAGAAGCATTAAAAGGCATCAAAAGAGACGAGTTCAAAAACTGTTTTGAGAAGTGGAAAACATGTCTCGATAGGTGTATTGCATCAGAGAGTACTTTGAAGGTGACTGAAGTTTAAACATGTAAGAATAAACACAATTTTTAATAAATTAATTCCAATCTATCCTTCCTTCCTTTCTTCCTTCCTTCCTTCCATCCTTCCTTCCTTCCTTCCTTCCTTCTTTCCTTCCTTTTTTTCTTTCTTGTCCCCTCTGTATAGAATATTTGGGAAACTTTAGGAAAATTACCTAATTATAGAACAAAATTAATTTCATCAGAACCACAAACGTGCTCACATGGAATTTCTCATTAGACCATCAAAGTGATATGGAAAGAAAAGTGTCCATTCTCCGTGTTTAGCAGATCTCTTCCATGTATTTTCAAAAAGGTCATGAGCCCTGGTTGAAAGCATTCTGTCACAGAAGTATTTCTGTAGGTATGTGCTATAGAACACATACATTGTACTGAGCAATGTCAAGAGAAAAACTTCAGAGAATACTGGTCATAGATGTGTGGTAAGAGAAAGTTAAATTTTGACTCTTATAGCTAGAGCTATATTTATTGGCACACAAAAATGAACTGCGGGGAGAACAATGGATAATGATCGTAAGTGTAGCAATGGTCTCACATATTAGTGATGACTAATCTGTGTTAATAATTAGAGCTCTGTAAGTATGAGTGTATCATAGAGCAAAGTCAGAACCAGTCTTAGAAAACCAAGCTATGGAATAGTTATTTGAAGTTGCTGTTTTAATTATCATTTAATATCCATACTGATACTCATTTCAGGCCATCAGGAT
This sequence comes from Craseonycteris thonglongyai, assembly GCA_004027555.1. Lineage (NCBI taxonomy): Eukaryota > Metazoa > Chordata > Mammalia > Chiroptera > Craseonycteridae > Craseonycteris > Craseonycteris thonglongyai. The sequence continues at coordinate 14,095 of PVKE010025400.1, read as the reverse complement.
ATGTAAATTGCAAGTTCTTGCAAAAGATGCTACTTCAGAAAATACTAACATGTATTCCAATACCTGAGTATTTGGCAAAAGGATTTTTCTGCTGAACTTTCATTAAAAATAATAATTTCTTTGTCTGTTTCAATGCTATTTTAGCACAAGAATGGGCTTTTTTTTTTTTGAGTACAAGAGAATAACAATGGCTAATAGAAATTACTCATTCAAGAAAAGGCTCTGAGGCATTTACATTTTGAACTAAGACCTAAGATTAAAATTATATGCTAATGTAGAAGTATATACCATAATTTACTTTAGTGTAGAGCATACCATAAAACTTTGTCTCCATATACAGAAAGTACGGTACTGACTAATGAGGGAGCAAGACTGGTGATGGTGTTGGCTGTATATTTATCATTGTAGTCATGAAATGGAAGTGTGCATGCAGCCTTTTTAACAATAAGGATTACTGCTATGAAAGATTCTCATGATGCAGTACAAATTACATGCATATGTATATGAATAAGTGAAATCTAGTTATTTGTCTTATTCTATTGATGAAATATTTGTCCTTCAGGGAAATGTAATTCAAATATTTCCATGATGAAATACTATGCATCTCTAGTTTCTTTTTGATTGGTGATATAAAGGTGACAAGTGGCAACTTTTGAACCCTAGAGAGGGCTGGGCTGTATGTTTAGAACAATAGGGAGTCCCTGGAAATATTCCTCATCATCTTGGAACATTAAAGCAAAAGAAATCACTTAAAGTGTCCATTATACAAAGACTATAAACTAAAATGACAGCTGCCTATAGAGATTGGAAAATTTTAAACTTTTCATTACTCTCCTCTAGTCTATTTTTTAACTCATTTAAGATGGGGTTAGCCATGCAAGCAAATCATTTATATACTTGGACTCATTCAGTGAATGCTTGTGTATGATCAACTTAATTCCTAAAAACATTTTAAAGGCATAATGATACTGAATATTTTAAACTAAATCACAATACTGTACTTTGTTGCAATGTTTCAAATTAGATTCACAAGTCACTAAAATTCAAAGATTAGAAGTCTCTCACATAGATGAGGATATGCTATAAATCTAGACAAAGAAACATTTAAAATTATAGAACATTGCAAACCAAGAAGAAAGGACTATTGTTGTTTTTAGAAATTATATCTGTCCCTCAAAAGGTATTTGAAGAGAATGCCAGGATGGCTCAGAGGGTTGAGTGCATGTCTTGCAGCCCCGCGGTCTGAGGATCATATCCTGGCCCCGGCTAGTGCAGACCCATATGCTGAAGTGGGGTCTGGCCCCAGTTTGGTTCTCACTAGGACATGCCTCCTATGTGAGGGAGCCCCGGCCTGGTTTCTGCCCTGTGCAGCCTCACACCCACCTGTGGAGTGAAACTATAGCAAAAACTGATGATGTACGACTATGGAGACTGCTCTTGGTTCTCCTCTTTCTCTCTGTCTCTCTCTACCTCTTTCTCTCTGTGAAAAACAATAAATAAATAAATAAATAAATAAATAAATAAATAAATAAATAAATAAATGTTTTTGTAATGATTTACCTATTAAGATTTTCTTCCCATTTGCAGGTTTCACTAGTACTTGTACCTGTCATCCTCAACACATTCAGATTGACCTTACCTCATCAACTCTCAAGCATCATATTTGCCATGCTTCCTATATTTCTCTTGACTCCAGCCATTGTAGATCTCTCAGCACTCCTGAGTCATGTTATACCTTGCCTCTATATCATCTTTTCTTTCTGGAAAGCCAACTCTCAAATTCTATTTTATAAAGTAGGTTTTGATTGAGCCATCAGTATCCTTAAGGAAATCTTCATTTGAGCATCCCTAAGTAGGTGAGACACCCTTCTAAAATGCACTATTTCTCTGAAATGCTGCTTTGAAAACAAATGTACTCAGGCTGGGTCCATGATAAGCCTTAGGGAAACTATAACTGTAGCAGAAATTAAGTTCTATTAATAGATGATGTAGAAAGATATAATTGATAACAGGGCTATCACAAAGACCAAAAAAGTAACAATGTTATCTCTTCCTGATGTGCTTTCTCTACTGTTTCTATTTTTGTTTCATACTGATGAGCTGAGGTCAAAAGAGATTTAAAATTGAGCAAACCATTTCAGATTAACAGATGGTTGAGCCCAGAGTTGAGTATGTGCTTTTTAAAATTTGAAACAAAGCCCACTAGGTCCTTCATTGGTTTCTGAGACATTAAAGCTGTGGATATTTCACAAAGCTCACTCCACACTAGCTAATGAATCAAGAAAGGTAAAGACATGTGTTGAGATTTATAAGACACAGGTTGCCTGATACGGCAACAGCTGAGTGATAGTTGTAGAAGTTGTAGACAAATGAAGATAAAAATATTGCTTTAGGGGAAGCCAGCATGGCTCAACAAGTTAAGCACTCACTTTGAAGCCCTGGGGGCCAAGAATCGAGTCCCAGTCTGGTTCCATGTGGACCCATATGCTGACCTGGGGCGTGCCTCCCATGTGGGAGGCCCCCAGTTCAGTTCCTGCCCTGCGCAGCCCTGTGCCCACCTGCGTGTAATGAAACCATGTTGAAAACTGATGACTTACAACTCTGGAGACTGCTCTGGACCCTCCCCCTTCTCTCTGTCTCTCTCTGTCTCTGTCTGTATGCCAAAAACAATAAAATAAATGTTTAAAAAATATATTTATTTATTAATAATGTTATTGGGTGAGTGCAGCTTTAGCTCTGAGACAAGAGCTTTTGCTAATACTTTACCCATGAATATGACAAATATAGTCCCATAGACAAAGGCAAATGGTCAAATTGAAGGCTAGCCACAATAATAGGATTTGTATTGCTGAACTTAATGGTCAAAAAACAATGGGAATGCATGCTTCTTCTTGGAAGACTTACTCCCAAAATAAATATAGGAGTTTTGAGTCACACACACCTAGTTTTTCTCCCACTTTTCAGTCAGGATTTCTTTCCAAGCAATGACTGAGTGAGGAAACAAGGAAGTGTTAGTTACAAGAATCACTTCTTCATGGAGATATGAAGGTTTCTCCAAATCACAATAGAAATATCCTTAGTGGATAACTCAATAAACAAAATACATGTTAAATCATCTTTATGTATCATCTTAATTTCTTTTCTTGGTTCCATTAATTAATGATTAAATAGGTAAGGTTTAAAGAACGTTATGTGTTTACTTGAACATCCTTACATTAAAATGAAACATACTGACTTAGAACTCATTTCCACTTAAAATCCTTATTTTTCCTCAATATTACAATCACTTTTAGAAGTAACTATGTATGGCCAATACATTTCTTATTACCTTTAATCCCAATGGATTATTTGAGCTAATTCAAACTCTAGGTTTATAAGTAGTTCTTGTATATACTTCCTTTAACTATTATTTGATTTTCCAGTTTCAGATCCCATGATGCTCTCTGAATTAACTAGTATCTTTCTTTCTTGCTCCTTTTCTTACATCCTTTCACACTCTTATCAATCTTTAAGTTAAATAAACCAAAAAACAAAACAAAAACAAACAAAACAAAAAAACACCTTACTTTATTTAACAGTTTTAACATAGCAACATGTTTAATTATACAACAAATCCAGTGCCCCCAACATTCTCAAAGTATATCTTGGACAATCCAAAGTCATCAGATTCAAAATAATCTTATATATTATAAAATAGAGAGGTAAAAGATATTTTAGAGATAGTACTATCCATCACTTTTAAAATATGGCAATTAATGCACAGAGAGAACTAGCTTGTTCAAAATAACTTGGCTATTTAGCTAGGTTTTATTAAAATATGCAACTTAACAAGAATATACTGGTATGACTTTTTCTTTATTTGTAATTCTAAACATATCTTAAACATTCAATATTACTAAAATGTAACTTTCCCCATATCATCTTAAATGCTACTTACCTAATAAACTCTTTACAAACTGATTAAAATAAACTCTAAATTTCCCCACTGATTAAGTATCAACTCAGAACTTTTATGGGTCTGCTGCAATATAATTGTTGATGCTTATATTCAAATACCTTACATAATGCCCAAACCATATTGAAATGATATGAAGTTTTTTGGTCCTAATATCCATCACAAACAGTTATGTAACTCTAAACCCCATGTTCTTAATGCCTATCATGTCAGACCTCATGCCCTTTTGGTGCAGATTAAATGAGCTTCTGCAAAGAATTTTCCTTCTAAAACTCAGGCCTTGCATATTTGCCTGGAAACCTTAATCTCTGCAAAACTCTGATCATTTCTTCCACACCCTGCTCCCCCCCCACACACACACACATTATTGTTGTTTTCCTGGAGAAGGAAAATGGGTAGCTTCCGAAAGAACCACTAAACAGTGGTTATTCACTCACCTGAATGGTGTCATCTACATGGCTTTCCACATCTCATCTATAATATGTCACCTTATAAACAGGCTAATTAAAAGCATAGCTAATATCATTAGTATTCACACACTGTTATATACGAATATTACTTCTTGTGATGCATGGAATTATATTCCTAAATAAAATTCTACTTAGAAAAAAATCTTTTATAAGTGCATAAAGATTAAATTAAAACCACCAAAATATGGTCAAACAGTTGAATGCCTTGCACTTCCTGAGACAGCACACTCTTCTATCTTCATCTCTATAGTCAAGGCATAACACGTTAATCTCATTATTTGGAATTAGAGCCAGAAGACATGTAAGAACTGTAAGGCATGACCTTGACCCACAAGGTGCTTGTAATACTGTCAGGTGTCAAAGTGAGTACTTATAAATGAGAACACAATCTCAACATCATTCTGCGTTTTCATTCATAACAAAACACCTCTGAACACCCAATTCTCTGTTTTAATTAATAAAAAAACACCTCTGAAAAGTATCTAAACTCGACTGTATACAATTTTTATTCCTGTTCTTTCCTGAGACTCTTATGGATGCTTTCTTCCAACCTCCATCAACAATGCCCTTGGCAAATTTGTTAACATCACCCATGTTATTTAGTCCAATGGCCCCTTTTATGTTTTTGAAGTCCTTATCAATAGTCTTTAGTGAAGCTGATTACTCCCTTTCCCTGGAGACACTTTCCAATATTGGCTTCCAGGTAACTACACTCTCCTTGTTTCCATCTCCCTTACTGGCCCTTCCTAGTACCCCCTTATCTCTTATACTTCTGGTCATTTATCATTGGAGTAGCCCAAGACCCAGTTCTAGTATTTCTTCTCTATTGTCACTTTATTCCTGAAATCATTCAACCCCTAGATTTAAATACCATCTATCCACTAATGTTTATAGTTTCCAAATTTATTTCTCCCATGCAGATTTCTCCCTTCATCTATAGACTCAAATGTTTAACAGTTGATTAATGTTTATTTATTCAACGAAGATTTATCTCTACTCCAGTCCCTAACAATCTTTACAAATTTAAAGCCTAAAACCAAATATATTATTCTACTTTCTTACCCTTCAAAACAAGCCCCTGCTTAAACTCAGTAAATGGAAACTGCAACGTCCCTCCAGACAAAACATTGAAAATATCATTGGCTTCTCTCTTTTATACATTACACACAAATAGTAAGCAAAACCTACCGTCTCTACCTTCAAAATATATCTAGGAACAAATCACTTCTCACTGTTACAATCCTGGTCCAATATGACATCAATTCTCACTATCGGTTTCACTGAGAATACATTCAAAATATTAACAATAACCATAAGGTCTTACACAATTGGAAGCTTCATTAAATTTATATATATATATATATATATTTTTTTTTTTTTCTTACTACTCTCTTTCCTTTACTCACTCTGGTAGAGTCCTGCTTCATGATTTTTATACTTAATGTTTCCTCTTCCTGGAAGAAGGGATGGCATCATGGCATACATCAAGTGCAGTCCCATGGAACCCCACCTTCAGAAGGGAGCCCCAGGCTTAGGCTTTAATGCTTTACAGTCAGTCCTTTCAAATGATTAATGATTATATCTTTGAGTATGTGTTCTATATAATTTAATGACAAAACAGTGCATTGGAGTCCTAGATTCTGTAAGGTCCATTCTCCTGCCTACTCTGTGTCTACTGGGAATAGAATCTCAAACGCCCATTCCTGTACCCACACCTTGCAACCACTGCTACGCTCACTCCCACTGAAGACTTCAATGTGGATATGAAGAGAGTCAGTGTAAAGTCATGCAGTTGGGCCGCAGGGCCTTATGAGGGCCTGCACATGCATAGAAAGTATTTCATGCCCAAAGAACTGTGACATTAAAAACCAAATAAAACATCTATGGCAAGTTAAAACACATCATAGAAGAAAAGTAAAAGCTGCATTGGTGCTTTTTAAACAAAAGGCCCTCACTTTCATTTTATACTGCTTCCCATAAATTATGTAACCAGCCCTTCATAATTGTACCCCCAGAAGTCCACCGAGGTAACTCATTTACCTTCTTCAATTCTTTTCTCAAGAAAGACCTTCCCATTGATTGAAGTTTAAATGAATACTCTTTTGAGAATAAAATTCCCTACCAAACACATACCTTCAGTCCCAGAAACTCAAGTGATCCCTTTAATATTTCTCCATAGTATTTCCCTCCTAGAAAACTGTATAGATTATCCATCTATCTATCTATCTATCTATTCATCCATCCATCCATCCATCCATCCATCCATCCATCCATCCATCATCTATTATTTATTTGTTTATTTTTTATCTGTTTCCCTCCACCACAATTCAAGCCCTGTGAGTAAAGGGGCTACTCAGTCCTATTAGCTTAAAAAGAATCACATGTTCACAATATTCAGCTACCCTGTTTTTATAGGGAAGTTTTGTTCTAGAAAGTCTCCTTGTGTTTAACTTGTGAAAGCACTACCAATTGTGAAGGGCAATATAGCCAAGGAACAACTTTATGTTTATCCACTTACTGAGTTCAGCTATAGAGCATGTCAAAGTAAACTTAGGCCAGCTTCATATTATAGCAATTCAGATGGAGGGTATTCTAGGTTCCTCCATCTCAAGTGAAAATGAAACTGACAAGAACTCCTTATTTCCTGGTATAGAGCAACAAATAGAAAAAGAAAAAGAAGTAAATATTTTTATAGAAGATATAAGTACATCCTAATTATCTGAACTAAAGAATATATTTAAGATGTGTAGACACACACACACACACACAAACACATACACACTGCTATATATATTCACATTATAGAGAAAAACATTTTGTTTGGTATTATTTAAACAAATGTGTTTTGCTATAACAATGTTTTTATTTTCCCTGGGATTTTTAATTCTGTTGGGATAATCCTGTTTTTAGAGAGTCAAGAATGGATGTAAACTAAACATTATTGAATTATAACAGTGTTGGGAAAGTGATAAAATTACAGAACAATGCACATGTTAGAAATTATAAAATATATTTCATATGATATTACATAATAAAAACTTTCATTGTACTAACTTTTTAATTTCAACTCTTTAATTTAAAATTAAAATTATAATTGAAGTTTTCTTTATTGCTTTGAAAACAAAAGCACAGAAAGCTGTAGTGTGTTTGGAAAACTACCAAAGACAGTAGCACAAATGAGGAATTCAAATGTTTTGACCAAAGTAATAGTAAGTATCTTAGTGAGCCATTACAAACAAGACAACATGGAAATTTTAAATAGGAAAGGGAGGCCCACTTTAATTCATTGCCTCAACATGTATTTACTGAACACATAATATAGGTCAAATACTCTTCTATGTATTTGGAATACAGCAATGAATAAAACAGAAAAAAGATCACCTCAGCCATAAAGCCATGAATTGAAAAAGGTGAAAGTGATTACCAGAAGAAAGTGATATTTGGAAGGAGAGTTGAAAGAAGCTAAATACACAGTACATTCATGGCAGAGAATCTGCTGAACAAAACAAATTACACAACACTTCCAGAATGACTCACTGCCTTGGGGAAATACAAAATAGAACATTAAGAAGAAGGAAAAAGTCACGGAAAACTGCAATCATAGCAACTATGAGAAAAATGACACTGAAAAAGAGAAACTCAGTAAAAATGTTGTAATAGAATCAAATCCCATGCAGCACACAAATTAGACTTCCTAGGAAGCCAGGGAGGAAAAGCCAAACGTAGACAAAGAAAATGATGAGCCAGGATCAATCATCCATTTTAAGCAGCAGGAATCCCCTTGATTACTTATTAAAATAACTAATGTGTCTATCTATCTATCTATCTATCTACATATATACACACATATATACATACACACGTATGAATATATACACACATGCATTATATATATGTATAGTATAGCAGACACTAAAGAATATAGACCTTTAACTGTGTGGTAAACTTAGTGCCCCAGGAACTTTAAAGAAAATCATAAATAATTTTATTTAAAGTTTAATTTTTAATATATATATAAGACATATCTTTCTCACATAGAATGATATATATTGTCCCAAAATGTAGCTGTCTTCCAAAAAACAATTGCTTTGAAAATTCAATATAACTTGTTATTTTGGGGTGTTTTTCGCTCTCTTTCTGGGTCCCATATATTCTGAAGGTGAAAATATCATTAAATTCAGATTCATGTATATCTTATTCTGTTTCCAGTATGTATAAACTAACAAAAAAGTATAGGTAAGCTATTTTTCAGGCGCTAAGCTGAGCTAGAAAGAGAGCTGAATTACCTGAGTTGCCAATTAAAGTAATAATAAGCCAAAATAAAAGTAATATTGAAGTCTTTATTCACAATAAGAGTAACACAAGACACTGAAACTGGACAAAACACCAGTTGCCTTGTTTCATTTCCTTCATGGAATGGCACAGTAGTCAAGGGTCTGATGGGTCGGTACAGATATGGGGTCATCTCATTTGTGTCTTATTTTGTTGACAAAGCCCCAAACAAAAAGTTCCGTTTTCTGGACCCTGAGGTTGTGGGAGGGGGAGAGGGGGAAAAACACAGAGTGAAGAAGTAGTGACTACTAAATAAGAGTGGACAAAAGTGTCTCAAGGATTCCCCCTTCTTTCTTCTTAAGGAGGCTTTGGCAGTAGTACCTGAGTGCTAGCCAACAACCACCACACACTGGTTTTGCACCAAGTCTGGTGGGAAGGCAGCTTACCTCAGTGAACACTGCCTGATAAAACGAGTTGGACATGGAAGATCACACACAAGGTTTTTAAGTGTGAGCCAGACTTCTCACTACTAAACGTGAATAATGAAAATGCAGAATAAATGTAAACAATCATGTAATGTGTTCAAAAATAAAGAAATAAACATGTTGGGAAAGTCACTGTTCCTTAAGAAATCACAGTGGCTGATATTTCATCCCATGATTAGAAGAACATGCCTCACAATTTTAGGGTATAGTTTATACATTTTGAGGAACCAGAGAGATACCATGTCTCTTCATAACTCATTCAGCTGCTTGTCATAAAAGTAAAGAAATACTTCTTGATAGCTCAACTTTCCACAGTTAACTCATGAAAAAGTACTGTGTTTTATTCTTCAATGCTTCTGCACTCTACCTATGGTTCAGAATTTTTTTCACCCACCATTGTATGCCAAACTAATTCCATCTCTCACCAAGACAACTATTAATGTCTATGGACTGATGTCCCTAGACATCCACTTCCAAACCAGTATCTGCAAGTTGCAAATCTGATTGTGTAATCCTCCATCTCCCAATGTGCATACTTCCTGTGCTTTCCATGGCTCTGAAAATATGGTCCAAAGACTTGTATGGCCGAATATGATGCACACACTGCCTAAGTCTACAACTCATGAGTGAGATTAGTGCCCTTTTAAAAGAAGACTGAAGAGCTCCTTTATCCCCTCCTTCATGAGAAGATCTTGAAATCTCAGCCTCCAGATTTGTGAGAAATAAATTTCTGTTCTTTATGAGCTACTGAATTGATGGTATTTTGTTACAGCAGCCTGTATGGCCTAAGACAGAAATCTACTTGATATATAGCAGTTACAGTATAATATATTCATTACGTACAGTACTATGTTTATAATTTTTATTTAAGGATATGGATTGACTTATTATCAATTATTTTTATTAACTTAATAAATCTTACAATCACATTTGCTTTATTTGAATTAGGCATAGGATTTCTCATTTTAACTCAGTCTTTACTTATTGTTTCTCTCTGTCCTTTTATTTTTGCACTTTTAAATTTCCCACTCTTCAGTAAATACAGTAATTAATTTCGGTCACTAGCATGCAGTTCTATTTTGGCACTCTGGCCTTATATACAAAGCTACCACTATTAATCAGTATGGCGAGGTATTCTTGGAAGGAAATGGCCTATAAATTTCATTTATCATTTCTTACACCTATACTCCACACCCACTGAAGGAAAACGCTATTTCTTATTAATATAATATTTAATAATGGTAACTGCAGTGCCCACTGAGATGAATATAGGTGAAATGGAAGCATGATATGAGAGATTAAACTAGATTATGCCATAATCATTGGATGAGTTACCCTGTAGTTATGTAGAAAAGGTGGGCGTGTTAATGATTTAATATGAATTTATGTTCTTCCATAAATATCTTTCTTAAATAAAAAAAGGGACTAGAGTTCCAAAAAGTATGAGTTGAAAGACCAAATTTATTTGCAGTCAATATTTATTGCAAGCAGAACATATTTCAAGATGGATGTCTACAACATTGCCCTCAAGGCTTACACTACTATTTTAAATCACTGCCTCACGACCAACATCATGGTGTTTTATAAGTGATATCAGCCATTCTTCATCCCTACTATAGATATCCACAATTGAGAAATAGGTCACCTCTCTAAAAATAGACTTCTGGTGCTGTCAACTAGAATGACATCATCCAGGTGATAAAAATGGTCAAATAATCAGTCCTGGATAATGGTAAAATCCAGAAATCACTTTATTAAAATCATATTATTTGATAAAGACAATATGAAACCTGAATACTATTAAGACATGGGCTCAAAGTTAATTTTATTATTGTTAGAATAAATGATGCATCCCTTTGACAAATCAGAGTTATGCTAACCTAACTTTGTGTGGAAAAATGAGATATACTGCATAGTATATACCTGCATACTGTACACCTGGAAACTGTGTAATTGTTACCAACCAGTGTCACTCCAGTAAATTAAAAAAATTTTTTTTAATGAGGTATACTTTATACTTACTAAGTACAACATATAATTATGAATTGGTAATAATATACCACCAACTCTATATACTCTTTTGAAGCTTATATGTTAAAAGTCATTTTTCCTCACAACTATGATAATCAGGAGTATTTATTTGATATTTTCAAAATAAAATGTGATGTTCTAGCTAATAGCTTGGCCTAAAAAATATATTTTTAAAAATCACAAAATGTAAACCATCTCAAACACAACTTATATCTAACTAAAAGTGAAATAAATATGTAATAACACAGAGAGTTCCTACAAGACAGGACCTGAACCATTTTAACCTTTTCAGTATATGGCTTGTAAACTGAAAAAGATAAAAATTTCTGAAGAAAATGCTAAAATAGCTATTTGCTGCCTATGAAATTTACAAATATAAAATAAGCATGACTGCTTTATTCAGTTTTCTGTTGTTGCTGCATGACCAGTTATGACATGAACCAGTGGAACTGATTTCCAGTATTCAGAGTATAAGAATTCTATCTATGACGTTAAGATAATCTTTTAAGAAGTTCAAGTTATGGGAAGCCAGGATGGCTCAGTGGGTTAAGCGATCACTTTGCAGCCCTGAGGACCGAGGATCGAATCCCGGCCCCGGCCCGTGTGGACCCATATACTGATCTGGGGAGTGCCCCCAGATCAGTTCTCACCGGGGTGAGACCCTGGCCCAGTCCCTGCCCTGCGCAGCTCAACTCCCACCTGTGGAACGAAACTATGTGGAAAAACAAATGATGTGCAACTATGGAGACTGTTCTGGGCCCTCCCCCTTCTCTCTGTCTCTGTCTCTGTCTCTTTCTCTCTGTCAAAAACAATAAAAAAAAAGAAGTTCAAGTTCTAGAGACGTTATCAGCTAGCAGTTGTTTCTTTTTTAAACAATGAGATCTTGTTAAATATTACTAATATGTGTAGTAGTAATAACTAACATAACAGTTATATATTCACATATATAACTAATGTGAGCCTCAAATTTACTGTATTATTACCATCAATTTTTGAAGTGGCAATCTAGATGAATTGTCTACATAATCACAAACATTTAACACAGATTTCTTTTTTTATCTAAATAATTTTTCCCATCATTTATTTAATTTATGATGACATTCTCTATTATAGTTGTCACTTATTTTGGAAATGTCTTTTCAAGGTCTCCCACTCTTTGTGTTAGTACATTATCTTGTTCCTTTATATGCTATATTTTATCTTTGACTTAACTTATTGAGAGAGAAATTATGCTAAAAGTTTATATTATTTAATTAGCGCTGTTCTAAATTCTGAGACTACAAATGAGGTAGATAGTACCATAAATTTGTCAGACATTTGAGAATTCTGCATTTTTATTGAGGTAACATTGGTTAATAACATTATATGAGTTTCAGGTTTATAGTATTATAACTCAATATTTGCATACACTATAGCATCCTTAACAGCAGAAGACTAGTTCACACCTGTCACCATATATTTAATCCTCTTTACCCATTTTTTCCTCTACTTACTCACCTTCCCTTCTGGTAACCACCAATCTAATGTCTGTATGAGTATGGTTTTGGAAAATATTTATGTATGTATGTATGTATGTATGTATGTATGTATGTATGTATGTTTTGAATCAATCTAGGCTTTAGGTTCTTTTCTTTTAATTTTTTTAAGTGTTAAATTTGTTGGGGTGACATTGCTTAGTAAAAATTACACAGGTTCCAGGTGTACAATTCTATAATACGTCGTCTATGTGTTGCAGTGAGTGCTCACCACCCAGAGTCAGTTATTTAAAGCAGTAGTTCTTTATGTATCCAGCAACCTCAGTATTCACCATCCTTGTATCTGTTAAACTGCATGCCACTTATTTATTTCCTTTCCAACTACCAAGTTTTCTTGCTATTTCTCCTATGTTTCACCCAATTCCTGAGCCCATATTTGTTTAAATCCCTGTGTAATAGTTTCAATAAAGTATTTGATAGATTGAAAGAAAATTCATATGTTATAATTCTTTCTTATTCACAGAGATGTATCTCTACCTTTGATACACTGAAGGCATATTTAGATTCAATTTAAGTAAAAAATTTTGCTCTATATTAAGAATGTACTTCTGTATTGAGGATTTGTCCTGAAATCTAGGAAAATGTCATCAATGGCATCTTTAAATGATTCTTTGCATCATTTTCTACATTTTATCCTTTTGTAATTTTTATTAGCAAAATGCCAGACATTAAAAATTATGTCTCTTAACCACTTTTCTATAATTTATCTTTTGCTCCTCCACACTAAATACTAAGATCATAAATATTATTTTTAAATGTACTAAATTGATATTTATCTGTACTCCAGTGTTTATCATCTCTGTTGTTTTTTTGTTTGTTTGTTTTTTGTCAATGAGTGTGTTATTTAGGGAAAATATAAAAATTTATTGAAAAAGTGTTTCCATCAGTTGTAGATAAATCTCTACCTACAGATATTTAGCATTAGAAAATGTAATTTGCATAAGATATTAAAAATATTGTTGGGATTGTTATTGTTTAAAGAGAATGATCAAATAGTAAGAATGACACCTCAATGAGTGAAAGGCAGACTGATACATATCACTGTAGAAAAAAAGCTTAAATGTTGATGAAATCATCAACTATACGAAAATTAGAATTAATATAATCCCTATAAAATCCTAGCTAGATGTTTTGCAGAAAGATAAAAGCATATTAAAAACTTCATATGGAAAAGAAAGAGACCCAAAATAGCCTAAATGTTCTTGAAAAAAAGAACAAAAGATGAAAGAATTCCACTTTTCCATTTCAAAATTTACCACAAACTACTGTAATTAAGAAGCTGTCACACTGGCATAAGGTCAGACATATATATATATAACAAAACTGAGAGTCCATAAATAAACAATT
>PVKE010025399.1:0-23080 GCA_004027555.1 Craseonycteris thonglongyai | reverse complement strand
TTGAGCGCTCGCTTTGAGGCCATGAGGACCGAGGATCGAATCCCGGCTCCGGCCCAGGCAGGACCCACATGCTGAACTGGGGAGTTCCCACAGTTCGGTTCTCTAACTGTCTCTGTCTCTGTCTCTCTCTCTATCTGTCAAAAAGTAAAATAGAAATAACTATGCACTGAAGACAAAAAGATAATTTCTCTCTATAAAAAAAATGTGAAAAGATTAAAAAAAAACAAACAAACAAACAAAAAAAAAACCACAGTTTACCAAACAAGATATATGGTTGGCAAATATGCTTATGAAAAACATTCAAAAAGGACATTTTAAAAGCTAAATCCTATTAAGAACTAAAATAAAACAATGACAAGACCAGCTACACACTATTTAGAATAATTTAAATAAAGAAACTGCTGATAATACCAAGTGATGACAAAGATGCAGAGCACCTGGATCTTTCATATATTTCTGATTGGAATGTAAAAATGGTATAATCACTCTAGAAAAGCTTGGCAGTTTCATATAAAGTTAAATATAACACCCACAATAGGACCCAGCAATTGCACTCCTGAGTCTTTAGAGCAGGTGTAAGCAAAGTTTTCCTAAAGGGCCAGATAGTAAATATTTTAGGCTTATAGAACTTAGGTTTCTCACAACTACTCAACTCTGTCATTGCAGTGCAAAAGCAGCCATAGCTAATATGTAAATAAATGGGCATGGCTATGTTGTAATAAAATTTTACTTGCAAAAACAGGCAGCCAGCCCACAGGCAATTGTTTTCCAACCCTGGCTCTAAAGAAATAAAAACTTGTGTTCATTGAAAAGTCTGGAGGGGGGAAGCTGGGATGGCTCAGTGGATTAAGCGCTCACTGTGCAGCACCGGGGACCCAGGATCCTATCCTGGCCCCGGCCCGTGCAGAACCATGTGCTGAACTGGGAGCTCCCCCAGTTCAGTTCTCTCTCTGTCTCTGTAACTCTCTCTCTCTCTCTCTCTCTCTCTCTCTCTCTCTCTCTCTCTCTCTCTCTCTCTCTCTCTCTCTCACAAAAAAAAAAAAAAAAAAAAAAAAGAAAAGTTTGTAGGGGAAGCCAGGATGGCTCAGAGGGTTGAGTGCTTGCTTTGCAGCCCCGAGGTATGAGGATTGAGTTCCAGTACCGCTCCCGGTCCCAGCCCTGGCTTGTTCGGACCCATATACTGAACTGTGGTGTGCTTCCTATGTGGGAGGGCCCCCAGTTTGGTTCCTGCTGGGACGAGCTTCCATGTAGGGGTCCCCATTCCAGCACCTCTCACGCTGGAGGCCCCCAGCCTGGTTCCCACCCTGCACACATACCCATATCCATCTGTGTGGAATGAAACTATGTTGAAAAACTAATGATACACAGCTATGGAGACTTCTCTGGGCCTTCCCCCTTCTGTCTCTGTCCCTGCCAAAAACAATAAAAGAAATATTTTTTCTAAAAAAAGGAAAATATGTATACAAGTGTTTATAGCACCGCTCTTTGTAATCACTCAAAACTGTAACAATCCAATGCCTTCCAACTGGTGAATGGATAAACCTGTAGTATATTCAGATCATGAATCATTAATTAGCAATGAAGAAGGGTAAGCTATTTATATATGCAAACACTTGGATGAATTCCAAAGGCTGAATAAAAGAAGCCAGTATCAAACAGTTATATACACACTGTGTGGTTGATTCCATTCACATGATATTCTCTAACAGTCTAAAGCGGGGGTGGCGAACCTATGGCACGTGTGCCCAAAGTGGCACGCGGAGCAATTATTTTGGCACGCGGAGCTGTGAATACCATTAAAAAAATATTGTTAATGCCCTTATAGACATAAAAATAATCGATACCTCTATCTCACTTGATGGGTTGGCACGCGAGTCGAGAGAGTATACTCTTATTTCATAAACTTTGGCACTCAATCGCCAAAAGTTTCACCACCCCTGGTCTAAAGTATAAAACTATACTGTGGAGAAGTGATCAGTGCTGAAGAGTCTATAAAAACAGTAATAACATGAATGATATTTCTGGATGATGAAATTTTTTAGATCCTGACTGTGGTGGTGGTTACATGAATCCAGATATGTCTTAAAATTCATAAAGCTGGGATGCTGGGATAGCTCAACAGGTTGAGCACTTGCCTTGCAACTGCTAGGTCTGGGAATTGAGGCCTGGCCTGTGCAAACCCACATGCTGCACTGCAGCACAACTGGTAACAGCTGGGATGGCTCCGCAGAGGTTCTCGCCTCCCACATGGGAGGCCCTCAGTTTGGTTCCCACTCAACACACATACCCACATTCGCCTATGTGGAATGAAACTATGTCACAACTAATGATGCACAACTATGGAGACTGCTCTAGGCCCTCCCCACTTCTCTCTCTCTCTCTTCTCTCAAAACAATAAAATAAATATTTTTAAAAAATTATAAAACTATATACCCCCCATGGGCAATTTTTCTATATAATTATTTACTGAAAATACAAACAGTTCTCCCTATTTTAAGAAAAAGTAATCATCACTTTGTGCCTTCATTTCCTTGACCATTTGCAAGCTAGGTTTTACTTGTACCATTTCTTTCAAAAGTCAACTTTTAGTAAGCAAGTCTAGAATCTTCTTTTGTCATCATTCCTGATCTTTTGGCAGCATTTTGTGCTGTTCATTTTTCTCTCCTTAAAGCATTACTTTTTAATACTAGGATTCTGGATTTTTCTTCAACCACATTGATGACTATAGGTAGTATCCTGTTTGCCTACATAACCTGTTCCTTTTTAAGTTTAATGTTTGAACAACAAACAATAGAATTATATGGCGCTGTGCTGTCCACTACACTAAACACATACAACATTTGAACATTTGACATGTATCCAGTGCTATTAAATAACTGATTTTTAAATTTGAGTTAATTTTAATTAATTTAATTTTAAAATTTGATATTCAATTCCATTATTAACAACTTTAAATATGTTTGGAACAGCTTGAACATATGAATCTATTTTTCAACCCTAAATTGTATTTAATCTGAATGCAGATCAAGTATTTCTGATAAAAACTTAGCAACTGAATTAAGATGCAAGTGTAAAATACACATTAGACTTTGCATGCTTAGTACAAAAAAAGAATGTAAGATAACTCATTAACAATTGGTCTGTGGGAAACAATGTATTTCTGTAACTCAGATATTCTTGATAAACATAGTATGCTTGGGAAAGCTATGTCTTGTAAATAATATAATTATTTTGTTCCTGAGAGAACAATGGCTGTAAGTCAAGCGTTCCTGTAAAGATCGTGTCCTGTGCGTCAAAGGTGAAAGATTTCAGAACGCTGAGTCTGCACCTTGGTGGAAAGCTGCCTAAGGCGAGCAAAGCTAAGCATAGCTATGCGACAACCTGAAGGAGCAAACATATTCTGGACATAACACGGCATTGGCTGAAGGAATGTATGAGGCATATGCTCCAGGAACCTGCTTCTGTAGCATACTTGAAAAACAACTTTTACTTCCTTGATTTGGCTCAATAAAAGCTGGACAGAAACTGGACTCGGGCCTCTTGATCCTTTAGCTCTTGAGTCCCCCTGGCCCTGGCATTGCGTTACAGACTTGGTGTCTGTGTCATACTTTGCGCCGTCCTATGTCCGCGTAACCCTCTGCTGTGCTGGTCGCAGCACTTGTCTATATTAATCAAATGTTGAAATTATATTTTAAATATATTGGGTTGAAACAAAATTATTAAAATTAATTTCTCCTGTTCCTTTCTATTTTTTAAAATGTGATTTCTAAAATTTTTTTAACTGTGTTGGATCACATTATATTAGCACTGATTTGGGGATTAAATTCCACACGTGTATAGATATGTAGATATAGATATAGATATAGATATACATATAAATGCATAAACATGTGTATGTGCCATATTTGTCCATGCATAAGGTGCCCCCACATATAAAATGACCCCTACTTTTCTAACCCAACATTAAGAAATCAATACAAAGGTTATTCCCTTGTATAAGATGACCCCCAATTTTTTATCTAACAATTTTAGATAAAAGTATCATTTTACACACAGAAAAATACACTATGTTCTTTAATTTATGATTTGTGCAAGTCCTGCCTCATGTGATTCTGGGCAGGGCTGTGCTATCATGTGATAGCTCCAAATCCTTCCTCAGTTGATGGGTGAAACATCCATTTCTGCATGTGAAAGGCAATTTTCGTCACGGAAATCAAGAGCAGTATGTGCAAAAGCTTCTATTTTTTAGAGATGCAATCACAGCAAAAGTTTTAAAATGAAAACACCTTAAATAAACTCAAGAACAGAAGATAATGTCAGTGGCAATATGGTGTCTCATTTCTGAACTTCTTCATGAACATTTTAACCTCACCATGTTTACTAAGTTCAAAAGCCACGATTATATTTAAAGTGCTACCTACAAAGCAGTTTTGGATTATTATAGAATAATACAACTTGAGAGTGCTGAGAAAATGGTGGGATGAAATGACAGTATGAATGATTCAGAAGAACAATAATCATGTAACATGTGAAAGATAATGTGATTGCAATGGATGATAATCAGCAACAGAGCATAAAGATACTTGAGATGGAAATAACTCGAGTATGATCAGCATTGATGTTGGATGCCTGTTACTACAATTAATTCAGAAGTTAAGGTCTCAGACTACTCAGGTAAACCTGATGATAAAAAAATATCACAAGCTAGCTATTTCTATAGATTCAACTTATTTGAATTAAATTTGCAATACATCAGTATAAATGATGGAGACTTTAGAGTGGAATTAATTCTACTGCTAAGGAGGTCTTCCTAGAGAACTGTATGGTTAGATGTGATATGAGGGAAGTGTAATTAATTGTGGAATAGGTTTGGATAGAACTAGTCAATGTAGGGAAGAAATGCGGGCTAGAATGAGTGTTATCATGGAGAAGAAAGTCTACTTTTTAAAGATTTATTTGTATCGTTTTTTGACAGAGAGAGACAGAGAGACAGAGAGAAGGGGGGAGGGCCCAGAGCAGTCTCCATAGTTGACATTAGTTTTCCATATAGTTTCACTCCACAGGTGGGCACAGGGCTGCACAGGGCAGGAACTGGGTTGGGAGCCTCCTGCATCGGCCCTGGCAAGAACTGAACTGGGGGCACATCAGCATATGGGTCCTCCTGGGTTGGGGCTGGGATTTGATCCTTGGGCTGTGGGGCTGCAAAGCAAGCACTTAACCCGCCGAGCCATCCCAGCTTCCCTGAAAGTCTACTCTTTAAATCCCAAGAGGATAGACTCATCCTCCCATTTGGTGAAAACTAATGTTTTAAAGCTTAATAAATGTAGTTAAGACAAGTTTTTTAGGTCCTCAAGAAGGTTTTCTCTTTGGTCTACTCTTTTTTTAGTATATTCAACTTAGATTAATTTTACTAGGTAACTGTGCTTGGAAAAGTTGCTTTACAGTTCACTCCTTTGGTTTCCTTATCTGTAAAACTGAGGATAATAATAAATAATAGTATCCTTACAAAGTGGTTGGGAGAATTAGATGAGTTAATAGGTATGAAGTATTAAGAGAAGGACATGGACACAACTAATGCTGTCAACTACGGAGACGGCTCTGGGCCCTCCCCCTTCTCCATCTCTCTCACCTTCTCTCAAACATAAAATAATTAAATGAAATGAAATGAAATTAAAATAAAAGAACCTGGAATAGAGAAAGGGTTTACTTATCAGCTGTGGTTATTACTACTAACACTCTCCAAGACAAACTTCATAGTTTGAACTATCACCTGAGATTTATGACTTCCAAGTCCACCACAGATTTTGGTCTTACTATTTCATCTACCTAATAGGCATTTCTGCTTAGATATATAAATGGCATATCAAGGGAAATAAATAAATGACCTAAAACAGGGTTTCCACCCCAAACCAGATTCTTTGTTATTTGTTAATGTATGTCAGTTATACTAGTAATCTCAGAACCATCATTTCCTTTTCTCTTATTCACATCCAATATGATTAAAATAAAACAAAACAAAATCCTGTATTTTTCCTCTTTATAAAGGCAATACTCACTCATTGTAGAAACTTTAGAACATGTGAAAGAATCAAAAAGGATAAATAATATCCATAACCATATTATCCTAAACTTCCACTTAAAATTTCAACATATTTCATATTTTTCAAGATAATTAAAACCCTATGATATACACACTGATATAATCTTTTTAAATCTAAAAATGTCTTCATCATTGATATCATTTTATAAAGCTTGTTTTAAACTAACATTTTAAAATCCAAATTCCAAAAGTAAACATTTTTGGAGATTTGGAAAATACAGATGACTCAACATCTCTTTTTGTTTTTTTAAAGACTTTTTAAATTGATTTTTTGACTGACAGAAAGACATACAGAGACAAAAGAAGGGAGAGGGCCCAGAGCAGTTTCCTTAGTTGACAGCATTTGTTTTCCATATAGTTTCACTCCACAGGTGGGCACAGAGTTGCACAGGGCAGGAACTGGGCTGGGAGCCTCCTGCATAGACCCTGGCAAGAACTGAATTGGGGGGAACACCCCAGTTCAGCATATGGTTCTTCCTGGGCCTGGGCCTGGATTTGATCCTCGGGCTCTGGGGCTGCAAAGCAAACGCTTAACCCACTGAGCCATCCTAGCTTCCCAATTCAACATCTTAATATTTTGGTGTATTTTGTTTTCCTATTGAAATATAAATTTGGAGGGCCATTCATATATCTGTTCATATATGTATATGAGACCTGACAATTAAGTTCGTGAACTTACCACCATGCACTTACATTGGCAGCACTGTACAAACAACTCAGTAAGGTTTCATGACCTTAGTATATCATTGTCTCACAGCTGTGTTTTGTGTTGACATGTGGCAGTGTCTTGCTGAGGGGCTTTCATTATTCTTGTTGTGTGTCTGTGTGCCATTGCAAGAATGTCAGAGCTTGAATGAGAGCAACAAACAAACATTAAATTTCTTGTTAAGCTTAGCAAGAGTGGAAGTGAAATCAGGAACATGATAGCCCAAGTTTATGAGGATGATGCCATGAAGAAAATGGCAGTGTACAAATGGATTAAACATTTTTTTCTGAGGGGAGAGAGCATCACTGATGAAGAGAGGTCAGGGTGGTCAGTAACGAGCAGAACTGACAAGAACATTCCAAGAATTCATTCAATTGTGCATCAAAATCATCAGCTGACTGTGAGAACCATAGCAGACCAATTAAGTTCGAAAGAGAAAGTATGGAAAATCTTAACTGAAAATCTTGGCATGAGAAAGGTGTGTGCAGAAATGGTCCTGAAGTAGCTCACCAATGAACAAAAGTAAAAAGGAGAGCTGAAGTTTGCCAAGAGCTTTTGGAGAGGCAAGACGATGATTTGGGGCATGTTATCACTGGTGATGAAACATGGGTGTACCAATATGACCCTGAGACAAAGTGTCAAAGTGCATAATGAAAGTCAGCCAATTTTCCACAACCAAAAAGTTCTGTCAGTCCAAATCAAAAGTCAAAACAAAGTTGGTAACCTTTTTTGATATCAGAGGGATTGTTCACTGTGAATTTGTACCAACTGGACCAATAGTCAACCAAGTTGACTATATGGAAGTGCTGAAAAGGGTGCATGAGAAAGTTACATATAAACGACCTGAATTTCTACCAACAACTTATAGCTTTTACCTCACGACAATGCACCAGCTCATATCGCAATGTCTGTGAAGGAGTTTTTAGTCAGTAAACAAATAATTGTATTTAAACACCCTACTCACCTGATCTGGCCCCTGATGACTTTTTTCTTTACCCTAAGATAAAGGAAATAGTGAAAGGAAGACATTTTGAGGACATTCAGGACATCAAGGGTGTAATACAACAGCTCTGATGGCCATTCCAGAAAGAGTTCCAAAATTGCTTTGAAGGGGGATGCTAGGATAGCTCAACAGGTTGAGAGCTTACCTTGCAACCATGAGGTCTAGGGAGTAATTCCTTGCCTGTGCAAACCCATATGCTGAACTGTGGTGTTAACTACCAGCAGTTACCAACTGCTGAGATGGCAGCGAAGGCTCTCCTTTCCCATCAGGTCCCTCCAGTTTGTTTCCTGCCCCATACAGCCCCACATCTACTTGTGTGGATTGAAATTATGTAACAACTAATGATGTACAACTATGGAGACTACTCTAGGCCCTCCCCTCTTCTCTCTCTCACCTTCCCTCAAACAATGCAACCTTAAAAAAAAATTGCTTTGAAGGCTGAGCTAGGCGCTGGCTTTGGGGAGTACTTTGAAGGTGACCATAGTGACATTTAGCAATGAGATATGTAGCACTTTTTCTAGGATGAGTTCTTGAACTTAATTATCAGACCTCGTACATAAATTTGTTCAAAAACAGTATTTGTGGCCTTCTTTAGACTATGTACTTTTATTAATTTTCTCATATGTTCTCTTAAAAAAAGCATAGATTTTTAACATGTATGCTTCATATTCACACATGGCCTGAGAGTGATTTTTTACTTCCACAGCACTGCGTAATTATAATTAAATTAAGAACGACAAAAACTTTGAGAACGTATCAGGTAAAACATCTCATTGACCTAGTTTCTAGCCCTTGGCCCATGCGTGGCGATGAGCGTTTCTTCCCATGTCTATCACTGGGGGACGCTTTGACAGCGGAAACCTGATCAGATCTCAGAAGGAGCCTGCGCAGAGCTCTGGGCAGGGGGGCCAACCTGCTGTGCGCGGTCGCAGCGCCGCCGTCATCGGCGTGGCGCATAGTGGTGACGCAACACGCACGCGGGCGGCCCGCTCCTGTGCCGGCGACGGCGCTGCGTCACGGGCTTTTAGGCGCTTGGCTCCGGGTAGACAGTGACTGCTGTGGGCCTCAGCGCTGGCCTCTCGCGCCCTGGGAGCCAGGTCGGCGGCGCGATGAGGCGAAGCAAGGCTGAGGTGGAGCGGTACATCGCCTCGGTGCAGGGTTTCGCTCCGTCGCCCCGAGAAGTAAGCGGATTCTGGGGAGACGGGTGGCCTCCGCCCAGGCCGGGCCGCGGCCCCTCGTGGCGCCGGCGTTATGTCTCCAGGCGGTCTCCACTCCCTGGCATGGTCTGTTGAGGCGCCGGCTAGCGTGTGGGGTCTAGTGGGCGTCGTGGGGCTCGCGAACTCGAGGGGGCCGGGGGCGGGGGAGAGGGTGAGACTTTAGTCGGCAGCCATTGGCGGCCGCGCTTCTTCTTCATCTGGTCCGCTCTCGACGGTCCTCTGCCGCGGACCCATTTTGTCCCGGTGTTCCTCCGCCGCGCCCGCGCCGTCTAGTCCCTGGGACTTGGATTCCTGCCATACCCGGCTGGTTTTCTTTTGTCTCCCGGACAGTTACTTGCCGCGGCGGAGGCGGCATCTTCCAAGCTTAGAGACTGGGTGGAACCCAGCGGGGACTGACACAGTTTCGGGGTGGGCTTTTACTGCTGTGACGGGTGACCATCGTAGGCGTCTAGGGGACCCGGAACACAGGCGACCACAATGGCAACTGCCTGACAGATCGCGCAAATGACACTGGAAATCTCCCTTTTTTGAGGCCCGCCCCCGTCCCCCGGGCGCACACACACCTCACACTCCACTCCGCCACTCTAAGGCACTCTTTGGAAACTTGCCCTTCATTTTTAATTTATTTTTTAAACGGAATCTTGGGAATTATAAATTTCTTACAGGGCATTGTTATTGTGGCTTTAAAAATTTTAATCTTTTCAGCCACATACTCTTAGGGCATTTTTTCTCTTTTAAAAAGAGAAGATAAATGATGCGCTAGATATATTTTGTATTTAACAGAACTGTCGTGAGTGGGTGTGAGGGTTGAGGAAAAAGATATTAAGAGTGGATGTGCACAGGATCTTGAGTCAGGTTGCTTGTGGTTGAAGCACAGCTCTGCTGTTTATAAGCTGTGGGATTTGAGACAAGATGGAGCTATGGTATTAATAGGAATGTATAGGATGACCCATGTTAAACATTTAGGGCAGTGCTTGGCACATAGTAAGCACTAAATAAGTGTTGATGGTAAAAATATAGTCATTCTTACCTGTTTTGGGCAAGGGCCTGTGAGAATAAAGATGTATGAGGAGGAAAAAACAAAAACCAAACCACCCATAACTAGTATGCCATATACCTGAAACTTGTAATATTGAATATCAACTCTAATTGAAAAAAATTAAAAAGAAAAAAGGAAAATATGTCGGGGGTAAAAAGGATGATCAGCAATATAGTTGTAGCTTTTGTCATATACTAGGCGTATGTTATATTATTTTGTTCTCCCAAACCCCGTGAATATTGACACCTGGAGAGATAAAAAATACTTACGTATTAAAGGTCAAAAGATGGCTCAGCTGGATTTTGGCAATGGGTCTGATTTAGTTTCTTTTAGGAAATAGTGGAGTAAGTTACATTTATTCCTCCAGAGGAGAGGAATAGGTACCTACATACAGACTGTAATTTCAAACTGTGGGCATATTCATGAATGCAAATGTGGTGCCCAGTTCTAAAACAGAGCCTTATTAAGGTTTTCTGTACCCCGGAAATTAGTAGGACTTTTTAAAAAAGCAAGTTCAGGAACTTTCATGAGATGGTTAGTGGGGACCCTGGCTCGCAGAAGTTTAAGAACCACAGGTCTAGACAGAAGTTAGAATGTTCTTTGAACTACCTAACTTTTCCATCAGATAAAGAGGGTTGGGGGCAAAATTTAAGAATTAGTTATATGGCCATCTCTCTTTTACATTTAATGAGTATTAATCAGATGTTTTCCTTCAAACAAAGAGAAATCGTTTACTTTAGAATCTGGAGATTTCAGTGGAATATTGATTAGCAAGTGAGTAACTTTGGAATTTGTGAAGGTATTTGGTAAACTTAGGTCTAAGTGAAATCACAAAATAGGGGGCTTTAGATGGCTTGGAATGGAGATGGTGGGGGCTGCAGAGAAAGCTGCTGTGAAGAGTAGAAAGAGATTAATTTTACTTGGCTCTCAATTATGCAGAGACTGGCCATATGTGAACTGACCATGCTTTCTATGACATACAAGTTCTGTAGTGCAGTGATAGGTCCATATTCTCATATTTTCCCTGGCTTCCCCCTTTATTGATCTCTTGTTTTGCCATTTTTCAACTCCTTCATACCTGCTTTTACTCTTGTTGAAAATGTCACTTGTGTTTTTCCAAATAGCTTCTGTTTAGTTTTCCTAGATTTCTGTCTAGTATGTTTCCCATTCCATATCCCCAATTCCTACTCTGCAGAGCCAGTTTGACTGCTCTTATTTAATTCTACCGTTTACATGTATACTTCATACTTCTGAATAATGTACGTATATACTTTTATTTCTTGATCTTCTTTTCCCCATTTTTAATGCTTTCTACTCGCTTTCTATTCTATTTCTCCAGACCTGACCACAGATGTTTTTATATCCTCCCTTATTCTTCCAGTTCTGTTATTGTGATTTTTAGTTAAATGAATATTTAGTGTTTATGTAATTATGATAAAGTAAATATTTTTGCATTTGGGCTGCCTTTATTGCGTAGTTTTATTTTTCCTGGAGTCAAATTTTTTTTTTTTTTTTTTTGGTTTGTTTAGTTTTCTGAGTATTACTAATTCTTTACCCACACTCAATATAAACTCTCAGGTGTGATCAAACATGTCATATAATCCATCAATCTCAGGTTAAAAAACATTTTTTTCAAGTCTTATGGAATATTCTTGTCTTGCTGCCCCAGCCTGGAATGGTTTCTGTTTCTATTTGTTATACAGCTGTGCTCCTGAGACTTTTCTTTATCATCTTCAGAGTTCCTTTCACTTCTGTATAGGTTTCTTGTTACTTGTGTCCTCTTGATTTACTTCCTGTTTTTTTGTGTAGCAGAATCTCAAATTCGGAAAGAAGTGAATGGGATTAAAAAAAATTTTTTTTTTTATTGTGTTTGAAAAATGCCTTTACCTAATTTAATTGATAGTTTGGTTATCATACTCTAGGTTGAAATAATTGTTTCCTTAATTATGAGATTATTGCTTAATCTGATCATTTACTGTTGTTAGAAGTCTCATGTGATTTTCTTTTTTCTAAGATTTTTATTGTTTGAGAGAAGGTGAAAGAGAGAGAGAAGTGGGGAGGCCAGAACAGTTTCCATAGTTGTACATCATTAGTTGTGATGTAGTTTTATTCCACACAGGTGGATGTGGGGCTGTGTGAGGCGGGAAGTGAACCTGGGCCCTCTCACATGGGGAGGTGAGTGAGCACTTTCACCACCGACCCATCCCAGCGGTTACCTTTTGAGCCACAGTTCAGCATGTGGGTTTGCACAGGGATTGTGAGGCAAGCTCTCAACCACTCAGCTATCCTGGCATCCCCGTGATTCTTGATCTTGATAGTTTACAGTTTTTCTGGAAGATTTCTTTCAATTGGGAAACATTTCTATCAGTTCTGGAACATTTATTTTCTTTAATTTTGGGAAATTTCTTATGTTATTTCTTTGAGTATCTCCACCCCTTCCTCTCAACCCCATGTCTGTCTCTTGTTTTTTCCTGTCATTTTTCTGGTTTGCTCCTACACGTTTTTCTCTCTTATAAGTGTCTTCTTCTGTTTGTTCTATTTTAAAAAAAGAGATTTCCTTTAATCTTATCTTCTAAAGTAAGGGGATTGGGGAACTCACCATTTATTATCTTACCTTGTCAGGACTCCACAGTTTGGAGCCCATCAGTTTATACTGATAACAAATTCATTTACTTAAGATTTTTGCAGGGGATGTGGGGGAGAAGGGAGTTGTTTGTGGCATCTTTCAAGGTCTGAACTTTCCTATTTTTAGCCTCACATCAATTCTCAATACTTAGCAGCTTAAGTGAATGGAAGCATTTACTTATAGTGGCGTAAGGTGTCGTGGAAAGACACACTGACTGAATTATGGATTGTCCCGCTGTATAGCATTGTCTCTGCTCCTTCCAGTGTATGTATTCTTATGCAAGGCTCTCATCTTCCTGGTCTTCAGTTCTTTTGTAAAATGAGCAAATTGGAGACATTATATTATCAAGTTTCCTCCAAATTTTGTAGTTCTATATATTAGTTTTAAATAACTGTTGTTTATCTCATAGTCCTCTTTAATGAGTTAGTTGGAAGCAAAATAGGTAATGAGTTGATTATTTTTTCTGTTATGCGTTGACATTGTACCTTGTGGGACTTTATTCATTTAAAGGGGTTTGGGGGAAGAAAGCTCTTTTAGTGTAATTTTTTGTTAACATTTTTTTTAATTGTTAAATTTATTGGGGTGAATTGGTCGGCAATATAGTTTCCGGGTGTACAACTCTACATTATATCATCTATGCATTGCATTATGTGCTCACCACCCAGAATCAGCTCTCGTTCCATCACCACATATCTGGTACCCACTCCCAACTCTCCCCCCCACCCCTCTTCCCCCTTACCTTCAGGTAACCAGCAAACTATTGTGTGTGTCCATAAGCTTTTGTTTCTTTGTTAATTTCAGTTTTGTATTCCACCTATAAGTGAGGTCATATGTTTCCTGATTCTTTCAGTCTGACTTATTTCACTTAATAAGATAGTTTCAAGGCGCCTGTATGTTGTTACAGATGACTATATTTCATCTTTTCTTATCGCTGAGTAGTATTCCATTGTGTAAATGTACTATACAGTAGTGTCATTTTTAAAAAAGATTTATTTTATTGTTTTGAGAGGAGATGAGAGAAAGAGAAGGGGGGAGGGCCTAGAGCAGTTTTTATAGTTGTACATTAGTTTTCACATAGTTTCATTCCACACAGGTGGATGTGGGGCTGCACAGGGCAGGAACCTAACTGGGTGGGTGGGTGGGTGGGGCTCTTGTGGAGGAGGTGACACCACAGTTCAATGTGTGGGTTTTGCATGGGCCAGGCCAGGAATCGATCCTTGGACCTCGCCGTTGCAAGGCAAGTGCTCAATCTGTTGAGCTATCCTGGCATCCCTCTTTTAGTGCCATCTTGACTCTTATGTACTGTTATTGTTAAAACCTACTCATATCTTTTAAATTTATGAATTTATGGAGGGGCAGGGAGGCTCTGTGTACTCAATTCTGGTATATTCTTTTTTTAGTTTTCTGAAAGTGTTCCTGATTTTCTTGACCTGTTTTGGAAGTTGTTAATAATTGTGAATGAATTTTAAGATTCTAGTTTTTTAGTTTTAGAATATGCTCTGTTAAGGATAATGTAGTGCCAATATTGTCTACTAAGATTACTTGGAGTAATTTTCCGAGTATGTATCACTATTTTGACATATTAATGACCTTATTGAGATATAATTTATATACCATACCTTACATTTCACCCATATATTGTGTACAATTTAGTGAGTTTTTATATGTTATTGATGTTTTAAATTGTGACAGAAAAATATATAACAGTTTGTCATTTTAACTGCTTGTAAGTGTACAGTTCAATTGTATTAATTACATTTATGATATATAACTGTCACTATCTACATAGTTAAATTTTTGGGAGTCCAAAGTTATATGTGGATTTTTGATTGCATGGGGGTCAAGCATCCTAACTCTGTGTGGTTCAAAAGTAAGCTGTATTTCCAAAATTTTTCATTACTACAAACAGAAACTTTGTAAACATTAAGCAGTAATTCCTCAGTATTCCTTATCTCTAGCCCCTGGTTATATCTACTTTCTTTTGCTATCAATTTGCATATTTTAGATATTTCATGTAAGTGGGAGCATACAGTATTTGTTCTTTTGTTTCTGGCATATTTCACTTATGCTTTAAAGATTCATCCACATTGTAGCATGTATCCAAACTTTCTGTGGCTGAATAATAACCCATTGTATATATCACATTTTGTTCATCCATTCATCCGTTGACGAATACAGTGATACCTTGGAATCCGAACACCCCAAAACTTGAACAACTTGGAATCTGAATGAAAATAATCAAGCAAATTTTGCCTCAGAATCTGAACACTGCTTTGTAATCCAAATGCCAACATGTTGTTTGCGTGGGACATACTGACTGTACGGCCTATAGCTTTATCCGAACGCCCACTCGTCTTGGAACTCAAATGTTTTGGAACTCGAACAGGGTTCTGGGATGGATTCAGTTCAAATTCCAAGGCATCACTGTACTTGCATTGTGTCCACCTTTTGGCTATTGGAAGTAATGTTGCTGTGGACATGTGTACAGAAATATCTGTTTGAGACCTTGTTTTCATTTCTTTTCAGTGGGGGTGGGGGGTGGGGCTTCTTGTATTCTTAGTTTTCTGAGAGTTTTTATCATGAGTGGATATTGGATTTTGTCAAATGCTTTTTTCATTTGGGGGCGATTGAGATGATTATACGTTATTTTTTCTTCCCCCTTTGTTATATTATGTGATGTATTGCTTGATTCCTTTTCTTATATTGAACTATTGTATTCCTGGTATAAATCCCAGTTGGTCATGGGTATAATACTTCTAATGTGCTGCTGGATTCATTTTGTTGAGGATACTTTGTTGAGAATTACAGTAAAAAAAATTTATATTAGTATTTTCAGAGCAGTTTTAGGTTCATAGCAAAATTGCGTGGAAGGTACAGAGATTTCCCACATATTCTCTGCCTCCATAAGTGCATGGCCTCCCCTTTTTCCTCCATCCCCCACAAAATGATACACTTGTTACAGTTGATAAAGCTACATAGATGTGTCATTATCATCCAAAGTCTGTAGTTTACCTTAGGGTTCACACTTGGTGTTGATCCCCCTGAAAATCCTCTGTGCTCTGCCTTTATCCCTCCTTTGCCCCAGACTCTGGCAACCACAAATCTTTTTACTGTGTCTATAGTTTTGCCTTTTCCAGAATGACATAGTTGGAATCATATAGTCTAGTTTTTTGAGATTATCATCTTTCATTTAGTGATATGCATTTAAGTTTCTTCCTTGTCTTTTCATGGCTTGATAGCTCATTTGTTTTAAGTGCTGAGTAATATGCCGTTGTCTGTACCACAGTTTATCCACTTACCTACTGAAGGATATCTAGGTTGCTTCAAAGTTTAGGCTACAGACATCTGTGCAGGTTTTTGTATGAAGTTATCAACTCCTCTGGGTAAATGCCAAAGAACACTATTGGTGGATCGTATGTTTAGTAATATAAGAAACTGCCAAATTGTCTTCCAAAGTGGCTGTACCATTTTGCATTCCCACCAGCAATGAATGAGAATTCCTGTAGCAGCATATTGTCACCAGCATTTGGTTGTGTATGTGTTGTGGATTTTGGCCATTGTAATAGGAATATAATGGTATCTTGTTTTAATTTGCAGTTAAACAAATTGATGTGAAGGTTTTTATATGCTTAAATGCTATCTCTATATCTTCTTTGGTGATATGTCAGCTCATGTCTTTTGACCCATTTTGTGTTTGGGTTGTTTATTGTTGATTTTTAAGAGTTGTTTGTGTAGTGTGAATAACAGTCCTTTTTCACATGTGCCTTTCACAAATATTTTCTCCTAGTGTGTGGCTTGTCTTTATTCTCTTGACAGTGTCTTTTGTAGAATAGGAAAATTTTAATTTTAATGATGTACAGCTTATCCATTCTTTCGTGGACTATGCCATTGGTGGTGTATCTCAGGGGTCCCCAACCACCAGGCAATGGACCAGCACTGGTCCATAGCCTTGTTAGGAACTGGGCCATACAACAGGAGGTGAGTGGCAGGCAAGTGAGCAAAGCTTCATTTGTATTTATGAGCCCCCCACCCCCCCACATCCCCATTGGTTCGTGGAAGAATTGTCTTCCACAAAACTGGTCCCTGGTTCCAAAAAGGTTAGAGACCGTTGGTGTATCTAAAAAGTTATCCCACAGTCATCTAGATTTTCTCTGTGAGGAGTTTTATAGTTTTGCGTTTTACATTTATATCTGTGACTCGTTTTGAGTTAAATTTTGTGAAGGGTGTAAGGTCTGTGTCTAGATTCATTTTTCTTTTTATTTTGCATGTGGATGTCCAATTGTTCCAACACCCTTTGCTGAAAGACTGTCTTTTCTTTATTATATTATATTGTCTTTGTTCCTTTGTTAAAGATCAATTGACTGTATTTCTGTGGTTTCTATTTCTGGGTGCTCTATTCTGTCCCATTTTACAATTTATGCTTTTGCTAATACCACATTGTCTTGATTATTGTAGCTTTATAAGTATTGAAGTCAGGTAGTATCAGTCCTCCAACTTTGTACTTCTCCTTCAATATCATTTTGGCTATTCTGGGTTTCCTGCCTCTGTATATAATGTTAATTTGGTCTCCACAAATTAACTTGCTGGGATATTGGTTGGGATTACACTGAATCTGTAGATAAAGTTGGGAAAAACCTGACATCTTACCCATATGTAGTCTTCTTATTTATGAACCTAGACATTCTCTTTGTTTATTTTGTTCTTTAATTTTGTTCATCAGTTTTGTAGTTATCTTTCACTCGGGTTCAGCTCCCTCCCCAAGCTAGGGGCTGAACCGGGAGTCAAGAACTGAACTGGGGGCCTCCCGACACACCCCAGTTTAGCATGTGGGTCTGCATGAGCTGATGCTGGGATTTGATCCTTGGTCCCTGGGGCTGCAAAGCAAGTGCTTAACCCACTGATCCATTCTGGCTTCCCCAATTTCATAATGTTTAAAAAAATTGTTTACAAGATTTTCAGTGTTTATGGCTACTTCTGTAGCTGAAATACTATCTTTTTCAGTTAAACTAATGTAAATTTGGAACATAGAGACATGTGATCTCTTGCAAATGACAACCACAGTTTTAAATGGGGATTTTCAAACCACTTTTGCAACATAATAGGCTATTTTTCTTGAGAAAGGTGATGAGAACTTAAGTCCATTAGACATGCTTAAAATTCCATCAATGGTTGGACCCAGTGACAAAAATCTTGTATATCCATGCTTTAACAATGTAGTCTAATTGTTTCCTGCCAAGTCAAAAGTTTGTCAGTTCTTCAACTCTGTATGTGGAAGTATTTGCATGCTTTCATTGCAAAACATTCAGTATCAATTGGTAAATGGTTGACAGCACATTGTGTGCCTCCCAACCAGTGTAACTAGTTGGCCTCTTAAGTTCATTTTCAAGTTTTTGCCACACATTATTTTGCCAAGTCTTTTGCAGCCACCAAAATTGGTGTTATGTTATCTGCACATAAAGCAACAATTTGGTTTTGTAAATCAAATTTGTCCATTATTTCCTTCAACATAGCACACTGTAGATTGGATGTTTCACCAGGTAAGGAAACAAAGTCTATAATTTGTCATGAACATCACAATTTGGCAAAAAGGACCATACAGTGATTGGAAAAAGTTTGATGTCTTTTATGTTTAATGCATCTAGATTGACTGTAATGCTTTTTGTTTTATTCACATCATTTGTTACTTTTCCCAGTATGTATGGTGATAAAACATTGGTAATTATTGCTTCTGATTTGGTATGTGCTGAAGAAAATTTTGGTTCATAAATTTTCTTTAACAAAACAAGCAATCATTTATGTGAAAACTTGCAATGTGGCGCACAGTGTGATAAAAAGCTTCTGTGCTGCGGTTTTATCACTATCACATCTCATAAATGAACTGGTATATATATATTTTTTAAAGATTTATTTTTATTGTTTTTGACAGAGAGAGAGAGACAGAGACAGAGAGAAGGGGGAGGGCCCAGAGCAGTCTCCATAGTTGCACATCATCAGTTTTTCCACATAGTTTCATTCCACAGGTGGGCGCGGGGCTGCACAGGGCAGGAACTGGGCTGGGGTCTCACCCCGGTGAGAACTGAACGAGGGGCACTCCCCAGTTCAGCATAAGGGTCCACATGGGCCGGGGCTGGGGTTTGATCCTTGGTCCCTAGGGCTGCAAAGTAAGCGCTCACCTGCTGAGCCATCCCGGCTTCCCCGAACTGATATTTTTAACTGAAGCCAGATCCTTATGTTTCTGGCTACATAGATGGTGGTCGATGTGACTTCTACCTCAATGAGCAATGGAAAAATGGACATTACAGTTATTGGCATACCACTTTTGTTCCATCACTACACAATTTGGTTTATTAAGCTTGAATTCTTATCAGAGATTGTTATTATAACTGTTTCACCTATTTGTTTTTGGCATGCAAGGGTAGACTTTTAAGTTTAAAAAATGACAAAATGTGATGTTTGTTTAAACTACTGAAAATGAATAACAAAGCCACTGGTTAAACAAAATTACATACAGGTAAAACAAAAACTAGGGGATGCCGGATGACTCAGCGTGTTGAGCGCTCATCTTGCAACCCTGGCATCTGAGGATCCAATCCCAGTCCTGGCCTGTGTGGACCCATATGCTGAACTGGGGTATGACCCCAGTTCAATTCTCACTGGAGTGAGCCTCCTATGTGGAAGGCCCCTGGTTTGGCTCCTGCTCCTGGTGGGCTTCCCATGTTGGAGACCTCCAGCTGGTTTCTGCCTGGGCAGCCCCACACCCACCTGTGAAATGAAAACTATGTAGAAAACTAATGATGTGCAACTCTGGAGACTGCTCTGGGCCCTTCCCCTTCTCTCTTTCTCTGTCAAAAACAATAAAAATAAATCTTAAAAACTAAGGTTACAGCAGATCAGATGTTGTTGCATCTGAGTGAGGCCACCATTGCCCCATCCTCATATCCCACTACAATGCATTTGCTTATTGAGTCAGAAGCACAGTGGGTTTCTAGTAGGTTCATTAGTGGGGAATCATTTTGCCACTTGCCAATGCTTATGGAAACAATGATATGAGCAGAATGTGGGACTCCAAAAATAGTAAGTAGTGAAAACATGTTTTCCCATCTCTTATATCGATGTTTTCTCTTTGGGCAAGAAGCCTGGCCCTACAATAAGTAAAGGAAACTAAGATAAAAAATTCAAAAAAGGAAACAATACACAGTTGAAAATAAAATAATGAAACCACAATATAACAAATCAACTGCAGCTCCCTTTATGGTCTCTCAAACTACAAGAGATCTAAAAAACAATCTAAACTCACTGCAAAAGAAAATGTAAAGGGACATAAATGAATAACACTAATTTATTGCATATAAAATGCACACAAAACACTAAAATAATACATCTATCAAAATACTTACAAAATACCACATAAGCAGTAAAAATATCTGTATGGCATGCCACGCTGAGCACATCTAATGCAGTACTTTGGTGACCATGCTGCAAAAAATCATACACCAAAAACAAACAAAAAGTTTCAAAACTCTTGACCTCTATCACAAATATGTTAATGTCCTATTGGAGAGTTCTGCTTGTTGAACTGAAATATGAATATGAATCCGAAAAGTCTGAAACAATGTAGGGAAGAAAGAATTTCTGTGGGCAGAATGATGGTAGAAATAACAGACTCACAGTCACTTCATCCCATACTCTTAACCTGATGGAAACAAATAGCCAAGGTGAGCCCGTTTAGTAGTGCATGTGCATAGAGACCTTCCTGGCTTGCACATGCTGAATAGACCTCTTGAATTCTGCACCTCTGCAGACAAACAAAGGGGTGGCATCTGATCATTGCTAGGTCAGGAAGTATGGCTCTGGGGAAGCCAAGATGGCTCAGGGGTTAAGTGCTCACTTTGTAGCCCTGGGGTCCGAGGATTGAGTCCCTGCCCCAGCCCATGCAGACTTATATACTGAACTGGGGTTGTTATTGGAGGGAAACAGTGGGGGAGTTGCTATCCAGAATCATCTGGAATGCCACCATGCTGCTGTTTGTCTTGTCAAGAGGTTCTTTAAATTGTTTAGTCAGAACCTCACTGATGTTGTTAGCCTTGACTTAGGCCAATGCACCAGTTTGAACTGTGGTTCTTGTAATAAGCAGGATTATTATAAAAAGAACCCATTATTATTAGAATGGAGCCAAGCTGTCTCATGTAGGTCTCAGCCCAGCTCACTTTGGGTGAAGATCTAATCCCAGATCTATTGGGGAATGAACAATCCCAAGATAGATGAATTCTCCTTCACAAGGGTAGGAAGAAGTGATGCCAAGGACCAAAAGTAATGTGTCTGAATTTTTGGCTGCTCAAAACTTGTATGGTATTTTTTCTGATATCTCCTATTAAAAACTAAGAATGGTTAGAAGAATTGGGAGAACCCACTTTCAGCATCTGTATTTCTACTGAAAAATCTAGATATGGTGAATTTTTTCACTTCTGCTTCACTGCAATGTTCTCTTGTTATTCATCTTGTTTCAGGGTGCCTGTTATGCTTGTGAAAGGTGTACCAGACCCAGCACTGCTTCCCCAAGGTGTAGAGAGGAGATGAAGAGGGAAATGAGTGGCACTGGGGTCTTCCCACTTTACACTTCTCGTTTCTCATTTCTCTTCCCTGTGCCACACTAGAGACATTCTCAACAGTCTTTGTCAGCTGATTCTCAAAGTCATTGCTTCTTACCTGTGGTTTCACTAGGGTAATGAGAATCCTTTTTGTTAATTCATGCGTTTCTCAATTAAGATGATGAGACATTTGTCTACCTTAAGAGAATCATAGTTACTTTGCCATTTAAATGGCTTTACTGAGTTTTGTGGGGTTTTTAAAATTTATTTTATTGTTTTCAGAGGTGAGGGAGAGAGAGAGAGAGAAGTGGGGAGGGCCCAGAACAGTCTCCATAGTGGTGAATATTTATTTATTTTTTTAAAATTTATTTTATTGCTTTGAGAGGTGAGAGAAACAGAAGTGGGGAGGGCCCAGAACAGTCTCCGTAGTGGTATGTCATTAGTTGTGAAATAGTTTTATTCTACACAGGTGGATGTGGAGCCATGCAAGGCAGAAACTGTGGGGACCTCCTGCATGGGAGGCGAACAGCTTCACCACCATTCTGGTGGTTTCCACTTGCCCCACAGTTCAGCATATGGTTTTGCACAGGCCAGGGCTGGAATTCAGTCCTCAGACCTCGTGTTTGCAAGGCAAGCACTCAACCTGTTGAGTTATCCCAGCATCCCCTTCACTGAGTTTCTTTACTCTGACATTGAAAGCACTGGACAGAAATCACATCACATCAATACCGACTGTTGGCTTTTGTTTAAAGTCAGATTCCTTAGGGCTGCCCCAACTGGTGAGAGACATTCTGATTTTAGTCTCTGTGTAAACCAAACTTGTCCAACCTGCAACCCGTGACCCGCATGCGGCCCAGGACAGCTTTGAATGTGGCCCAACACAAATTTATAAACTTTCTTAAAACATGAGATTTTCTTTGTGTGTGTTTTTAATTAATTATATATTTACTTATTTTTAGCTCATAACTATTGTTGGGGCTAGTATATTTCATGTGTGGCCCAGGACAGTTATTCTTCCAGTGAGGCCCAGGGATGCTAAAGGTTGGACACCCTTGGTCTAAACCAGGGGTTCCCAACCTTTTTATACCCTAGGGTACATTCTAAAATATCGGTAGGGCGGCGGGCACCAGCTATTTCTAAGGATATTTATAGAACAAAAATAAAAAATAATAAACAAAAATAATTTTAAAATAATAAATTTATTGTACAAATTATATACACACAAAGAAACATATATACAAAATGTAATACAAAGTAAATAAAAAACATGTATAATAAAATCATTTAAAAAAACAAAAGAAAACATAAAAAAAAACAATCTGTCAGTGTGATCTTTGGCATTGCATTTCATTGGCCAGTGCCTTGTAATTAGGAGAGTATGACGACAACCCTGTTAGCAAACAATTATTAAGATGCTCATCGGTAAGCCGAGATCTGTATCGTGATTTTATTAAATTCATGTTTGAAAGCAAAGATTCGCATAAATACGTTGACCCAAAAAACGATTTGATTTTATATGCCGCTTTTTTTAAAAATGGGAACCTTTCTTTGTCGACTATGTTCCATAAGTCCTCTGATATTAAGGATTTTAGCAAAATATCATTCTTAAGGTTCAAAATTTCTAACTCTAGTTCTTCTGCTTTCCCCTGAACAAGGTCTGCAATACACGCGGCTAGTTCTATTCCATTTATTTGGCAAGTAAAAGGATTGATACAGAAGGAGACAATTGGCTCGATATTTGTAAACTGCAGAAATCTCTCTTCAAACTGTTTTTGAAGCACTTGCAGGGTCTCAATAAATA
>PVKE010025398.1:0-23079 GCA_004027555.1 Craseonycteris thonglongyai | reverse complement strand
CCTCGGTGTAACATCTGGAGAAACAGCTGCTCTGTATCATTTTGGAGAAATATTCATGTAATGAAATGTTTATAAGACTAGATATCGATTTTGTATATCCTGTTTTTATTGAATGTTACTTTAAGAAATCATTGAGGGGAAGCCGGGATGGCTCAGTGGGTTAAGCGCTCACTTTGCAGCGCCGGGGACCGAGGATCGAATCCCAGCCCCGGCCCGTGCGGAACCATATGCTGAGCTGGGAGCTTCCCTAGTTCAGCTCTCTCTCAATCTCTCAATCTCTCTCTCTCTCTCTCTCTCTCTCTCTCTCTCTCTCCCTCTCTGTCAAAAATAAATAAATAAATAAAAAAAGAAAGTGCCTGAGGCACCTATGCTTTAAAAAAAAAAAGAAATCATTGAATATCTTAATGTTTAGTCATATTTTCATTTTGCACAACAAGATTTTCTCAGAGGCTTTTCCCACCCAGATCCCAACACTCCCCATAGGCCAGAAGCAGCTGTGTTTTCTAGCACCTGCCGAGATACCTGTTCAACTGCCCACCGCCCAGCAGACAGATGGGCCTCTGGATTCAGTGCAGATCCAATCTGAAGCCTCATCCACAGTTTAGGTTCGAAACTGTAGGCATCAAAGGGTGTATTTTCACAGAGTTAAAAAAAAAAAATTAAAGCCAAGTACTTGCAGTGCCAATTGCAGAGAGGAAAAGCCAGAACAACGAGTATCCTTACTTCCTGCTTTTAATTTCATCATGGGAAAACCCAAAGCTCCTCTTCCTTTTAGAGATACAAAACTGCTTGCTGCTGCGGAGTCCTAGAGAACAGGGCTTCCCAAACGCCAGGCTATGGGCCAGTCGTCAACCGTGGCCTGTTAGGAACCGGGCCACACAACAGGAGAGCAGCGGGTGAGCAAGCGAAGCTTCACCTATATTTATAGCTGCTCCCCGTCACTCATATTACTGCCTTAGCTCCACCTCTTCTCAGATCAGCAGCAGCATTTGATTAGTTGTATAATCATTTAATTATATATCATAATGGAATTCCAATAGAAATAAAGTGCACAATAAATGTAATGAGCTTGAATCATCCCCAAACCATCGTGTGCTTAGCTGTAACTCCCTCCACGAAACTGATCCCTGGGGCCAAAAAGGTTGGGGACCACTGATAAAGAGGACAGCGGACCAGTCACTTTCCTAAGTCCTATACCAATGTCAGCTCAGTGCCGATATAAAGGTCACTTTGGAATCTTAGACATAAAACCAATTTTGGTAAAGCCAGCATTCACACAGGCTCCATCTCCACTGCCACCTACTGAGCTTACTAACTTACCTGCAGTCCCACAGGCCCTTTGCATCTCAAACTAAAAGCCATCCCTCTCTCTGCCTAGGACTGATGTTTCCCTCCACCTCTTCTGGGACCCAAGAGCCCCTTTTCCTCAGGAGCCCCCTCTATGGACGATCTGCTCAGTCCCTTCCCACCATCCAGTCTCTCTATGACCCTTCAATTTAATCCAACTCTAACTGATCTTCAAAACAGAACAACAAATCCCAAACGTCTCCACGCATCTCATCCCGCTCAAGCTATAGCTTTCCAGGTCCCCCGAGCCACACAGGAAAACGTTCTTTAAGAGGCTGACTACACTTGCTGTCCTTCCACCCTTCCTTCAGAACTGTATCACCTGTTCTCACTGAAGTCTCTGCCTTCCACTTCATGGTTCACCCAGTGGACACTCTTCAGTCCATACCTTACCTGTCCACAGCACACGACACCACTGATGGCTCTTCTTCTTGGAACTATCTTGTTTTTCTCTCCTATCTCATTTAAAGTTCCTATTCCTCATTCATCACCTAAATATTGGTGCTATAGCTCTGATCTGTCTCTTGTCCTACCCTCTTCTCACTCTATGGACTGTTTCTGAGCCAGCTTATCATTTCCTGTGACTCCAATTAGCACCTGTCAAGAACCCCCAAACATCCACCTCGAGAACAGATAACAGGTGCAGGTGCATCCCCACCTCTGACGGCTCTTCTCTCCTCCAAGACCTCACACTCAACCAGCCCAAGACTGAGTTCCTCAGCTCCCTTACCCTGTTCGTAGATTCCTTCTCTCATGCATCACTTGCGAGTCAGCACAAGGCATGGGGTTGCTAGTCACGTGTTACATGTCGTCCCCCCACCCCCATATCCTTCATGCCCCATCAGTTAACAACCAGGACCCAAGTGAGGAGAAATCACATCATTTGTCGAAACAGAACTGCTTCTTCTCTCATGAAGTTCTTGCCCTGGGGCCGCCCGTTTGGAAAGGAGAGGGAGGAGGAAACTGTTCTTTTCCTTGTGGATGGCAAGAGGTAGATTAAAATCAAAAGCCACCATGAATCTTTACCCCCAAGGTGGCATCTTCTCCTGCCTACTGCTGGGACCCAAAGGCCATGTATAGACAAAGGGTGACCAGCCCTCCCACCTTTGTGCTCCGAGATCTGGGTGAGAACACTCTTTTAAAGTTTAACCCTCTTGGTGCTACCTTCTGCCAGCAGTACTAGCAAGAAATGTGAAGGGTCATTTAATAAAATGTATCACCTTAGGAAAAAATACATTATGAAGTTATTGTTTTAGATATCCATATGCGGTTTTTTGTTTTATATAAATTAAATTAGTTAATAATAATACTATTCTTTTACAGCATCTGAAAAAGAAATGTAATTATTTCAGTCATACATCATACAAGAAAAAATGTAATAAGTTACAGCGCTTCTAAATATGGTCTACATATGAGCCGATGTATTGGCCTGCTGCACTTTTTGCCCAAGATGCAAAAGCTGATATATTGCCTGTCACACTAAAAGGGTTAAATCATAGATTGCCTGCAAAAAGAGAAGTACAGGTACTTTAAAAAGTAGGAAAATTGAATATAAGAATGTGCCAAATATATGATTGTCAAGGAAAGAGAATGTGAAACTGGCCATTTTACTAAGAATATCTAGACCTGTACTGCCTAATGTCACCACAAGCCACATAAGACTACTTAAATTTAAATTAATTAAATGAAATAAAATTAAAAACTGCATTCCTCAATAGCAGTAGCCCTATTCCAAAAGCTCCACTGTCACAATGCCCTCTGGCTACTCTATTGAAATATGCAAAATAAAACATTTCCATTATTACAGAAAGTGCTCCTTCACAGTGCTGGTCTAGACCACTATACCCACAGGTATAAGAATGGTAATGAAATCGAAGGGAGATAGGATATAATGAGAGGGAAAGGCCAG
This sequence comes from Craseonycteris thonglongyai, assembly GCA_004027555.1. Taxonomy (NCBI): domain Eukaryota; kingdom Metazoa; phylum Chordata; class Mammalia; order Chiroptera; family Craseonycteridae; genus Craseonycteris; species Craseonycteris thonglongyai. The sequence goes on along the minus strand of PVKE010025398.1, from coordinate 19,823 downwards.
AGGTGGATGTGCAGTGGAACGAGCTGCCCCTTTGGCTTTGGTGACATAGAGAAGGGGCTGACAAAGCAGGAGGAGGAGGTCTCAGGGGCTGCACCGGGCCGCTGTGAATTCATGGGACGATGTGTTCAGCGAAACTTAGACGAGACCAGCTTCGCTAGCAGCATCCTCTGGTTCCTGCATAGAGTCCATCACTTCCTTCCTCAAAGACCTCAGCAGGAACTGTCTGTACTGGGGTTCAGACATGCGGAGGAGCTGGTACTGGTTTTCAGTGTACCAACGACACGCAAACACCGTTAAAGTGGCAGTTTGTGCATGACTGGCAGTTTTATGCATTAGGCTCATCCTATCATAACCAGATTACCATAGATTTGCATTCTGATGTGGCCTCTTGAGTGAAAGAGGAAGGAGAAGGTAGCACTATAGAACCCGTACCTTTATTTCTTTAGAAATACAGTCTCCAGGATGGTGGGATTTATGCCTAGTTATTCCTAGCACTTAAAACAGTGGCACGAGTAAGGACTTGGTACATATTTGTCGCACAGAAACATGTTGGGCATGCGAATGCCATCGGTCATGTATCTTGAGAAAGAAACATTTGAAATACCCAGCCTATGAAATAAAGTATGTCCTCTCGGTATAACATTTAAGGATCCCTGGCCTGCTCCAAGCTATGACAGACGTCTCTCTCTTAGTCTCCTACTCACCCTAGACTCCAGAGTCACTGGCCAACATCCTTTCCTCCACAAAATGCCACTCACTTCCATCCCCTTAAGCCTTTGCTCACACAGCTCCCTGACCTGCGAATCCCTCCCTCCTCCACTCCACCGCCTCCCCATAATCAAAATCTTATCCATTGTTTAAGACTTTTCATCTAAATTATACACACCCTCTCTGTTTCCCTACCATGTACTAGGAATTTATTTGGCACTAGTGCCATTTTGTTTCGATACAATTTGAGTTCTCCCCCAACTCCATCTCTGCCTACACATGGTAACTATCATGTCCGTTCCTTCCTGTGTTTCCGCAGAGTTCAGCGAACTCCCTCCAGGGCATCCTGCTCAATAAATTCTCCTCCAACTGGACTGTTTTAGGAATTCACTGGGTCTTGGTTCATCACACAGTCTCAATAGCATAGTTGTCAAATATGAAGATGAATTATGATGACAATTGCTATTAATAATATTTATTGGGCACTTACTATATAAATAACACCACACAAACAGTTCATGTAATCCTGACAAAGGTAAGGTAACTCGTCTAAGGCCATGTGGGTTTAGATGGCAGAAAGGAATTCAAACCCATGTCTAACTCTTCTTTCCACTAATATTTGTATTTTATCACCTGTAATATGTATATTGGTTTATTTATTTTCACTTTGCAGATATTACTTGATGCTTTATATAAAATATAAGTAATCTACCCACAAATAACTTTCAAACTCTGCCATATGAATATTAACTACAAGTATTCCGGAAGGATTTTAAACTACAGAATGTGAGGGAAGCTGAAATAGCTCAGCGGTTGAGCACTCTCCTCACAATCACGAGATCTGGGGTTCGATTCCCAGCCCCAGCCTGTGCAAAAGCATATGTTGAACTGACAACTGGTAGCTACCCAGATGGCTCAGTGGTGAAGGTTCTCACCTCCCATGCAGAAGGCCCCAAGTTTGGTTCCTGCCCTGCATGGCCCCACATTCACCTGAGTAGAATAAAACTATGGAGACTGCTTTGGGCCCTCCCCACTTCTCTCCCCACCCCTAACTTCTCTGAAACAACAAAATAAATCTTAAAAAAATGAACTATAGAATGTAGGCTATAATTTATGCATTATTCTCCTTGTCTACTATAACCAACTTTGCCATCAAGAAAAAAAATCAGGCTTAACTTTTTTCTGTAATGAGATAGTGCCTCAAAATTATTTTTGAATCATGCAAAGAACGAATCATCCTTTATGTGAAGGACATAGTTATTCTCATGTAGTGTTTTATAACTGATGTGATTTAAAAGCTCCCTCAGGGTCTCCAAGGTGAGCAGAGAGAAACAGGTTCCCTCCGTAACTCATGAGCATTCTTCTTCTGGGAGGTGGGAATGAAAACGGCCATTGTATTTTAGTTGTGCAACCTGATTTCCTGCATATGAAGCCAAGTCAATTGCATATAAACAGACCCCAAACATTCTACTAAGCAGCAGAGTATCAAAATCACTAAACCTTAAGCAACTATTAATTAGAGTCAAAAGATCCAAAAGCAAGATTCAAAACAGTTATAGAGCAGAGGGGCAATAACACTTGTTCTTCCATGCAATACACTAAGTGCTCAGCATCTCTAATCTCCCCTTATTCTCTCAGCTCTGTAACTCCATGAGTCCGGCTTTGTAAACACCCTTCAGCTTCTCTCCACCACGTGGCACAGGAGAGGCTTGGCCTTATTCCTTGCACTTAACAGATCTATTATTTTGATAGATTGGACTTGTGTTACAGTATATGAGATGTTAGACTGCAGCCTCATCAGCTTATTCTTTTTCAATTATTGGTTAAGTTTGCACTATAGTTTGTGTTACAAAAATATTAAATACTAGACTTACACATGTATTCACTTGCTTACATGCTCTTTTGAAAACTCATTCATCAGAATCACATACAACCTATTTTCCTTACTGAAAATGGTTACTATGGTTTATATTTCTCATGTCTCCAGGATTTTGAATGTAATTATAGACTTAATTTTTCATTTACAAAAATCACTTTTTTTCCACCAACCCTTTCCTCACACCTCCAAAATCCAGAAAATGTGCCAAGATTTAGAAAACATATTTGCTTATTCTTCAAATATACTTGGAAGAAAATTAAAGTACAGGAAAATAAAAGCAGATGAATAGGACTTGTGGGCTAAAGAGATAGTTTTGAATAATTTTGTTGTCAATTCCAAGAAAGGGGGGTGGGGGAAGGCAGGAAGACAGGGAAGGGAGGGAGGGAAGGAAGGGAGGGAGGGAGGGAAGAAAGGGAGGGAGGGAGGGCAGGTAGGCTGAATAGTTAAGGCAACGATTTTAATGTTTCTCAAAACTATCCTTAATTACATATATCAAATTACTGAATGAACTCCTTTGTCTTAATGTGCATATAAATCCTACCCTGTTTTGTACTTGGTAGGGACAATGAAATAATGTTCTAAAGGGAGTATTTCTAAAATAGACATTGGGATTTTATCAAGATGAGAACTATTAGAAATTATAGTTTGTTATGTCTCCAACTTTGGTTATTGATACATTGAAAGTATAGGAGATATTAGAGTGTCTCATCCAAAGGTCCATTCCAAACAATTCTGGTCCCTAAGTTTCTTCAATTGAGGTGTTATAGGGAATATTCAGTCAGTAGGAAGGCTTACACATTGGTATAAAGCTGCCTACTGGTTTTTTAAATTTTTTTAAATTAAAGATTATCAATTACTTAAGACAAAGTAGAGAAAATCAATTTGTATAACAGAAAATGTTTTTTATGTAGATTCAAATTTTTCAAAAATTTGTCTCTCAGAATCTATAAGGCAATTTCATACTCCTGTGGAAATGGAGAATGAGAAAATTAAAAACTGGTGTAATAAAATTAGTTTTCATCTCAAGCACCTAATACATGCAGTCATTCATGGTATCACTGATACTCACAGCAAGTCAACCTTTTATAAATCTAAGGACACCCAGCATTACAGGTGAAGTGAATGCACTAACATATTTAAACTCTCTGAGCCTTAGTTTCCTACCCGTAAAATGGAGCAATAACAGCAATTACTTCACTGGCTTATTATCAGGGCTATTTGCATATAACATGCTCCAACCACTTGGTATTTTGTTACCAAGGCCACCTAGCAGTGAGGAGTTTACGGTTCCTTTCTCCTGGGTCCTAAGGCCCACCCCTTTCTGTTGAACCACACGTACTCTGAGTACAAGAGATGTGAGCCTAAAAGCTTCCAGAGACATTTGGAAACTTCAACTCCTGCAACAGCGTTCTAATATTTAAGGGCCAAATAGTAAATCTTGAGCTGCCATTTGAAATTATAATTACAATAGGTAATATTTCTTATCCTGAAGTATTAATGAGAATAAATGCCTGCTTCCAGAAGTAGGTATGTGTATTGGCACTTTATAACCAGGTACCATTATTAAAAATTCAAATACCTGAATAAATTATTATCATTCCATGAGGGAAAGTGCTAAATTCTATAAAATAACGTTCAAGTCATTTAAATATTTAACTATAGAATTAAATCAATCTCCATGAGTTAGGGATCTCTCTGAAATACAGAAAACAGCAGGCCAAACATAAGCAATTTGTATCATGTGTCTATGAAAAAAATAATGTCACTCATTCACTGGACATTAATGTTATCACAGACTTAACTACAAAAAGCATCAAAAGAAACTCTTACTCTGAGTGCAAGGCATTTACAGCTAAAATGACTAATTATCAACAAATTAGTAGACAAGACGGGTGGTCTCAACATCCTTGTTACTTGACAGTCAAGTGATTTGAATGCACACATTTTCACATGTAAACATGTATGAAATCAGGGTGAAGCATAACAGATGGAGAACTCCAGGCAGCAAATGGTGGGCCCACCATCACGTGGGTTTGCTCTGATGTGGCCACCATTCCCGTGACCCCACTGCAGAGGTGCAAGCCCACAACACATCAGCTAACAAAGTTAATGACCATTTGAAGAAAGAATGATCCACTGGCTGAAAACCTTCTTCAGACAACTTCAGGTAAAATCAAGAAAATACCCGCGTCAGAACTCGTAGAACAGTTTGGATGAAATCCAGAGGTGGTCAAGGTGCTCTCAGATGTGCCACATTAGCAATGCTCCTGCCAGACACATGACACTGAGGACAATAGGGACCCTGAAGACCAGAGTCAAAACCTGATTCAGGAAAATCTGCCTTAAAAATTTTGTAGGATTACCTCATGTTTACTTTTATTTTTGATGTAGGTCTGAGTGATAAACAATGAACATCTTCATATAAATAAGCCTTGGCTCTATCAGTAAATTGAAAAATATAATTTTTTATTTATTTATTGTTTTGACAGAGAGAGAGACAGACAGACAGAGAGAGGGGGGAGGGCACCGAGCAGTCTCCATAGTTGCTGTCATTAGTTTTTTATATAGTTTCATTCCACAAGTGGGTGCGGGGCGGGTGGGTGCGCAGGGCAGGAACCAGGCTGGGGACCTCCTACATGGGAAACACACCCAGGGCAGGAGCTGAACTGAGGGTCTCCCACATGGGAAGCACACCCCAGTTCAGCATATGGGTCTTCACCGGACAGCGTTGGGATTCGATCCTCTGACCCTGGGGCTACAAAGCAAGAGCACTCAACCCACTGAGCCATCCCAGCATCCCTGAAAGTATAACTCTTAATCGAAAAGCAATGCTGTGCAGTAGTCGAACTGGCAGCATTCTTGTCGGTGCCACTTAGCCATGGGCTTGCCCTCTAGGGCATCTTAGATGTGACGAAATGCAATATATATGATACCTTCTTCTCCTGATCCCTTAAGCACCCCCTCTTTTACAGTAAACCCCTCTTTGGTTCATCTGACCTCTCCCATTTCTTAATTTATGACCATTTTATTTGGTCTTATATTAAATTTGGCCCCATAAAATATAAAGGATAAGAGGACACGATTAAAGTCATGCTGTTGATATTGAATTTCCAGCTTTCCTGGTTACTGACTGTGTGGCCTTAATTACCAAAAACCTATCTTTTTCCTCAGTTTCTTCATCTATAGAATGGGAATAATGACCACATCTACCTCACAGGATTGTTGTGAAGACTGAATGAAAAAATACATGGAGCATGCTTTGAACAGTCCTGGGCACATATTAAAAATGCCTTTTTCAGTGCTGGCAACTATACCTTTTAATGTTACTCTATAATCAATTCAAGAATGTAAGCATTTTCCTAACATATCTTTTTTTTTTTTTAATATTTTATTTATTTTGACAGAGACAGAGAGAGAACTGAACTGGGGGAGCTCCCAGTTCCGCATATGGTTCCGCACGGGCCGGGGCCGGGATTCAAGCCTCGGTCCCCGGCGCTGCAAAGTGAGTGCTTAACCCACTGAGCCATCCCGGCTTCCCCTCCTAACATATCTTGAAAACAATTTTAGATCATAGTCACAAACTTGTCTTTATACGCTGCCCCCCTCAACCCCACCCACTTCCTACCTGCCAACATCGCCTCACTGCGTGTTTCAACACAAGACCTCCAAGGTTATCTTACCTGCTATTTGGTTCAGTGTCCACAAAAACCTGTGAAGGGGTGTTATTGACCTCACTTTTCAGAGAGCAAAGGGCTGGAAGGATTTAGTGACCTGTCAGACTTAGCCAGGTATGGGGAGCCAGTATTTGCATCAGCTTTTTGTTACTCGAAAACTCAAATGTTCGTCCCTCTCTTGCACATAATTCACACCTATCAGGCAATAAAACAAAGACAAGGCATGTCATCACTGTACAGTTGTGACTCTCCTCTTTGATCCAGCCATCCTAATTCTGAGTAGCTCTGTGGGGTACAAACCTAGGCTGGAACAACTCTGAATATACTCTTACATGTTCAACTCTGTTTTCTGGGTTTTTTTTAATGTTTCTATTATTGGAAGTTAGAAGTGACTTTTAGGGAAGAAATCATTGTTTCTGGGGACAAAACCATAGGACATGTATCTATATTAAATATATCTAAAAGGAAGTGAGTCTAAAATGCAATCTGAGAGGGAAGATAATGTTAATGAAGGGCAGATGATCAAAATATCTCTGTATTTTGTCTAGCTGCACACCATACACTAGCATGTATAAGGAAATTAATTATAAATTTGATTAATTTTAATCGCAGGAAGAGATGACATTCTTTCCTACAATTCAGATTAGGAAAACATGGCCCTCCACAAAATCATAATTCAAATAGTGTGTCATTTGGGTATTTTCATATACTTTCACATATTACAATGTTTAATACACTTCTGTAAGAGAAAACCTAAAAGAGTATAAAATGTTATTTTATGAATTATTTGCATTTATGATCTTGTACCAAAAAAAAAAATGTCAGAGGACCTGAATAACAAGAAAACCACACCCCAAGGTGAACTTCTGATAAAGAAAAATTTAGTTTCACAGGTCCTGAGGTAAAAGGCGTGTTCTCCTTCAGACACAAAGACCACGGCATTTCTAGAAGTTCTCTGAAACCAGAATACGCCCTGGTAGAACCAACTTACACAATTTCAGCGATCAGTTTCCTTAGGTGAGTGAGAAAGTCCATTTAGGCCTTCATTCATTCAACAATATTATTAGCACCTACAACGTGCTAGAAAATACACCAGGGACTGTGGAAGTACCAAGCAAGGACTACCACTGGTGGGTGCAAACCAGGTGAGCTCAGAGCCTCTGAAGGTCACCGTAAAAACCAAACCATGTTACTCCGTGACTTTCAGATAAAGAACATGAGCCTAATCAGATTCTATTTCCTAAACTGTTCACAGCGTGTGTTTAGGAAATACTATTCACTGGAGATTGTATAGATGAGAGTGAAGGTGTAAAAGGAAGAAAACTTAGCTACTCACCAGGAAAACCAAGACTCAATTCACAGCTTCTGATTTATTTAGTGGTCAGGATTCAGGGGGGGAAAAAAATCAAATGCATATTCTTCACTCAAAATGGCTATTTTTGTTATGTAGATTAAGTTCCAAAATGAGGCAAAGGTTAAATTGATTGTGCACAACAGATGTAAAATACACACTGAATATATACAGTTCACAATTGGTGCTCATTATTCAACCAAGAAACAGATGAGATTCCACAGACATCCTGTTCAAGGTACGTGGATATATTTTAAAGCAGAGGAGGTTGGCCAAGAAAGCGTTCATAATTACATGAATGTACGCAGTCCTCAGGGTACCTCAAGGAGGGGGAGAAAAGGTAATTTTTTCATTTAAAATTATTCAAGATTTCTCTTTTAAATTAAAAAATCCTCAGTGGAGCAGCATATGGCCTGGAATGAAACTAGAGTGTATTCATTTTCCAGGTTCTGACAAAAGACTTTAAAATCTGCCTTATGTGATGTGATTTTAATGATATAAATCATCCTTTCTTTATCAAATACTCTTTAGTTGGAATGTGTACTGCATTCATTTCATCATTTTTAAAAATACATTTTAGTGCTACCCACCAATAACATTGATTTTTCTAAATGTGTTTGATAAATAAAAAAAACTTAAAAAAATTTTTTATTCAAGAATAGTTGGTATGAAATATTATACTACTTGAAGGTATATAATACGATGATTCAATACTTACACACCTTTCAATGTGATCACTACACTAAGTCTCATAACCATGTGTCACTGCCAAAGTTATCACATTATTGACTATATTCCCCTTCAATTTCTTCTCCTGCTCCCATCTGGCAGCCCTCAGTTTGATCTCTGTTTCTATGAGTCTCTTTTTGTTTTGTTTTGTTGGGGTTTTTTTGGGTTGTTTTTTTTTATTTCACATGTAAATGAAACCATATAGTATTTGTCTTTCTCTAATTTCACTCAGCACAATACCTTTCAGGTCTATTCATGTGGTTACAAAGAAAAGATTTCATTATTTTTTATTGCTGAGTAATATTCCATTGTATAGATATACCACCTCTTCTTTATCTAATTGACTATTGAGGAAACCTACATTGCTTCATATCTCGGCTATTGGAATTAATTATGCAATGAATATAAGAGGTGCATATATCTTTTCGAATTAGTGTTTTCGTATTCTTTGTACAAATACCCACAAATGAAACTGCTGAGTCATACGGTAGACCTATTTTGAGTTTTTTGAGGAACAATAGTGACTGTACTAATTTGCAACCCCAACAATAGTGCACGAGGGTTCCCTTTTCTCCACATCCTCACCAATACTTATGTGTTGACTTTTTGATAACAAACATCCTGTCTCATTGTGGGTTTGATTTGCATTTTCCTGATGATTGGTGACACTAAACATCTTTTCACATGTCTGCTGGACATCTTTATGACTTCTTTGGAGAAATGTCTCTTGTCCTTTGCCCATTTTTTTTTGCAGATCAAGGAAAACTTAAAGCCTAAGATTTTAGAGCTGAGAGATTAAATTTTCAGCTCCTGCAGAGCCCTGGGGCTGCTTGGAGCTTTAGCTTATGAACAAAAATATTCTGACACTACATCTTGAAAAACAAGGATCTAAGTTGAAAGGAAGGCTAATCTAGAAAAATAGATCTTTTTTTGAAGATATCACAGAACCCTTTAACTATACTTTCTAGGATCTGACATCAGACAAAAAGATGGAACAATGTGGGAAAATCTCAACTGTCTGCTACTAACCCAGAGTCATCATGGGCATGTCACAAACTCTTGGCTCCTCGGTGTCTGAACTACGTAATTTCTGAATCAGATGAGGCTATCTCAAGGTTCCTCGTCACTTCTAAAATTCAAATTTTTACTGATGTCTTCCTATTATTTACTCTGTATCTTTCTTGCCTGAAATTTACTGTCTGCTCATGTTGTATACAGTTATTCATAATCATAGAAACTAGCATGATGACATTTGCACATAATGTCATCTATAAAACAGTACTATAAAACTTCTTTAATGTTTCAGGGCTGTTTATCATGTGCAAATTATTTTGCTGAGCTTTCACAATAATTACTTCATTTGCTCAAGGCCCTGAAGGCAGACAGTGGTAAGGTTGGAATTATATTCAATGGACTCTAGATCTAATGACCCTGGAGATGCTCCTTATCTATGGTTGAATCACAAGAATCTTTGGTTGATGGAGATTCAGGGGCTGTGTGAGCCCCAGCAGGATCACCCGGGGAGAAACTCCACACACAACCCTGCCTACCACCTAGTACATCCTGCCACTGTTACCCCACCTCCCACTGTGTGGGGCCATGATAGCTGGCACAGAATCACGTGCTATCACCTTCAGGAGTGCTTTTTTTTAGTCAGAAGTGAGATGGGAGAAAAATGGAAAAAGCCAGAACATAAACATATGTAACAATCACACAGAAGCCTCTAAGAACACATCATAATGATTTATTTGCAATTTGCATGCAGTGTGGAAAGCCTTGCTTTCTCCTTTCTTTCTAGTAGAACTCTCATTTCCCATGCTAACCATAATGCTACGGTACCGGAAACATTTATACACTGTCAATTAAAACAATGCACATACTCCATCCCTTTCACCGAAATGTAAACAATTACAGAAGAGGCCAAGGAGGGACCACTGTAAAAGCCATAACATTTATTGAAGAATGGACACATGTTTGCAAATCACAGCACTACATGGGTATACATTCCATGGTTCACCATACTGTTCCAATTAGGCTTTCCTAATGCCTTCTCATACAGTCCTTTTTTAAAAACAATGACTACAAGGAACAAAACATGTCAATCACAATTTACAACACCAAATGGCAGTGTCTACTTAGGATGACTCTGTGCTTGGCTAATTAGACGTACATGTGCTGGTTGTTCAGGCCTATGCACACGATTCCGGATGGGTAGCACTTTTCAATGAACGTGGCTTTACTAACCCATATGGTATCGCCAAGCTTAGGAAACTACAACTGCAATAAAAACAAAATTTCCAACATTTGTCCCAATCAATATACCACCTTGCCCTTAACACATGTGATACAGCATTCAATTTTTGGAATCATAAGGAAAAATTCATCTAACAAAGAACATGATACAGAATACATCTAGAAAAGACATTTCTCATCTTACATTATGTTAAAAAGTTGACTTCTTTCCTTTTGTTCCAATGGAAGAAATTTTGGCCAAATTGATTAAAAAAAAAAATATATATATATATATATACCACCTAACTCTTAACTTCCCATTTTATACTAAAAGTTTTCTTTTAACAATAACAATCAAAAATGAAACTTCATTTCCAGGAATCTAAACAATTTAAAGAAAAATATCTATTTTGATAAGTAAAAAAGGACATTGTTCATTTTTCTGAATTACCATTCCTTTTTTTTTTCTCTTTTGCCTTTTATGGAAATATCTAAAATAGTGATCATGGATCACTAAATAGGATCATGTTATGTGATCCTATCTCCTTCTGATCTCCTTAGAAATTAATAATATGAAATCAAAGAGAATTTTCTAGTTAAAGAATCTGACTATAAAACATCTGATGTAGGAAGACCTAATTGGTGACCACTGAGGCTGCTATAAGAGTAAAATACAGCATCTCTTATGGCTTTATTCTAAGCACAGTTGTAGCTGATCTCTTCTAAGGATTCCTTATGACTTAGCCTTTGATCGGAAGAGAGAACTAGTGATTTAAGATCAGGCTATCGCTCATTTCTTGTCTACGTGTCTGGATATTACATTCTATTTGTTATTCCTTAATTACTTGGAAAGTCAGAACTCTTCCCCCTGCCCGAACATGATATTTTGACACCTAATATTTCATTAAACAGTTGTATCAACCAAATATTTTGTCCAAGAAATTTATTTTCTTTGACCTCTCTCTCTGTTATTCCTCAATGCCCAGTCAAGGGACAGAACTCAGACCCTTCTCAGAGCACAGTCTCAGTTTCCTGGCAGTTGCTACCCCATTACTGGCACATCTGGCTTTACTCACATCGAGGAGTTTGCTGATTCACCATCATCTGCTTCACATCTAGGCTGGACTTGCCCCAGAAGGAGCTATTGGGGAATGCCCTTTTGTACTCTGAATTTGTAAACCACATCATAAAATCAGAGGAAAGTGCCCATCTGCCACTCACTAATCTGCACACCAAATTTATAAAACTAAAGTTGTTATCTAAAGAGGCAAATTAAAGAAACACCTTCAGATGTGTCAGTGTGGCTATTCGAAAAGTGTTGGCCTCATGAATAAGTGTACTGCTTTTAAAAATCACGTTCTTTTCCATTCAATCAATAAACATTTACTGAACACCTACTATGAGTGACCACTGTGCCCTTTTCTTAATCTTTCCTACAAGAAAGCAAAAGAGGCCTTATTCATTGGGTTTCAGGCAGCAGTAAAAACACATCAACTTAGGCTTGAGTTTTCTAGTCGATTTTATGGTCATCTCTTTCATATAAGAGGACATAAAAAAGGTAGTTGAGAGTAAAGAAGGGAAGGGAGAGAGGCATTCAGCACCTACTATGTGCCAAGCTCTGAGCTAAGAACTGTGTGGGTGTAGCTTGCAGAATTCATAAGCTTCTTATGAACTACAGGAGGTATTTATTTTTCTCATTTTATGGACAAGGATAAAAACTTTGATGAATTTAATTATTGTTCACTATAAGCTACACTATAGCTTATGTTCTTGACAGATGCACCACAGGAAAAGGCTTACAACATGACTCTAGTATTTGAACTAAGATCTGAGGAACTCCAAAGTAAAAACGCAGTGCTTATTGTGCTTGTTGATTTGACAACACTAAGATGTGTACAGCTATTCTATGTTGCTATACAGCCCTTGGTGATTCCGTATTCCCTGTGCTAAGAATTACTTCCTGTGAACAACATCTCTTTTCTCATCCCCCCAAATTTTGTTTTAAAATGAACTGAACAAAATTTTGCTAAAATCTTCCAAATTCCTCAATATTGCAAAATAAAAGTGTAATTAATCTTTCTCGATGTTCTAGAAAATACAAATCAAGATAATCCTCCAGTATTATAATGTATTTGTCCCTCAGCTACTTCCTTTACATTAAAAAAAATTAAGGATATCATGAATGTTAGATATAACAAACAAAAAAACCTACCAACTACTCTTCATAAGAGTTATTATCTCAAGGTACAATTTATGCTAAGACTATTTCCTCTCTTATATTCTAACTCTTACCTTGTTTTAATGCAAAGGAGTTACTGGGCTTCCTTTCCGACTCTGCTTATTTTAAATTCTTCTTCCTCTAGTGTTAGGTAAAAAGTCTTTAAAATCCATCAGCTATTTCACCATTCTTGATTGTGGCTCTTAATTTAGGTAGAGGATTGTTATTTTCAAATTCCAATAGCAGACACATGGAAAAGATTTAAATTTGGCAAGAAAATTGGAGCTGGACATGACACAAACAGAAAATAGAACTTGAAAGGACCAAAGAGATCTGCTTTTTGGTTGAAGTAAGTTGCATAATAATGCCCACGGTGCAAATAATTGATTTTTCAGAAATTGGGCTCTTTGTAGCAACATTTCAACAAAATCACGTAAATGTGCATCTGTGAAATAAATCTGCCACAGATGCCACACCTGCAAAACAGGTCTCTAACAGGAAGCCACTTATTAGCATAGTATATTATATCTATAATCTCTACAGACCCTCCCCCACACACTCCTTAAAAAAAAATCTAGCTTGATAATTTTAAAGACTCTAGTGTACTTGAAAAAAAAAATGAAGAAAGGTTGATTGGACTATAATCCTGAAGAAACTACAAGTTAAATATACTTTGAAGAACAACTAGTACATGTTCTAGAGCTTAATTTCCTTGTATTTGTATTTAAGAATAAGACTGATTTTATTCAGTGTTTAATCTCTAGAAGAAGCTAAACCACGTAAACCTTAGATTTTTAAAACAGCACTGTGATCAAATCACCCTCGGAGACCCTAACTACTTACCTATTCCTAGGAGCCAACATGGACCAGGAGGAAATGAATGTCAATTTCTTTCCCTTTGAGAGTTTCCAACTCTTGAGTATCACAATGTTGGGTGTAAGCTCACGTCTCTTATGTACTTCTAAGTAGAACAGGGGAGCTTCTCAGTACTGCTCAGTTAGTCTCAGAGCTGCCTGACCCAAGAGCTTGTTGCATGCGTACATAGGGCTTCTTTGATAATCTTCCTTTAACAAAAATTTTGGTCCTATCAACATGGTTGCATTTTCTAAGCAGAAAACAAAGCCACCAATACCCAAAGGCAAGAACAATAGGAATTAGAAAAAAACCCAGAGTCATCTTAATTTCCTTCTCCCATCTCGTTCTACTCTCCGTTTTGGCTGTGCTACACAGGGTTCTCAATGCCCGTTGCCGCAGCCCACCTCTCTGCCCTCCCCAGGCATGAGGTCAGGATTCTGGGGAGTGGGGGGCAAGGCACTGCACTGGCCATGGCTGTGTCCAGGGCGTGCAGGAAGCTCAATCCCAGGTCCCATAGCTGGCTCTTGTGCAGTGCAAGACACTCTTACTGGTCCAAACACGAAACTTCAGCCAAATTAAATTAAAAAATTAAATTTAGACAAAATTTTCTTCCCTTTGGTATGGTCCCTGATTTGTCAGCTTTATAACTGTACCTATATATTAAATAACTATATAAAGCACCTTAAAATAAGAATTCCCTTACCAAACTATTCTATATAGACGTATACAAAATATTATCAATCTATGAAAACATGGCCCTATGTAAAGTGGCAAAAAGTATGTTAAAATACAGAATTAAAGCTACTATCCTCAAGTAAAGGCTAACTCAAAAATGAAGTAATTACTAGCTAATGACAAAAATCTGCTTTTTGTTTGGTATTACACTTAACACAAGTTACTACCCAGAGGCCTTAGCCAACCTCATTTATTTTCATCAAGAACTCATAGAATGGAGGGGAGAATCCCCAAAATATGCATAAAACTGGATCTCACAGTGCTATGACTTTTAAAATTGAACTCAGTACTTGTTTCTGTGTGATATTTCACTGCCTCATTTCTAGCTATTATAAGTTAGTTACCCAGTTTACTAAGTTGATTGATTATTCCAGAATTTTTCCAAGCAAAAAGTTAAGCTGATGAGTATTTCCAGGGTCATCATCCATGTCCCTTTTTGAAAGAAGGCTCTAAATATGCCCTTTTCCAGTCTTCAGGCACCTCACCAGTCCTCCACAATGATATCTAGCGGTTCTGTGATGACTTCGGCCAATTCATTAAGTACTCTAGGATGCCAGCCATGGGGACCTGTGGATTTGAACATATCGGGGTTACTGAAGTTCTCCTTTACCCCACTCTTCCCCTAGCCAGCATGGATTCCTGCTCCTATTTTTAAGTCATCCTTGTCTCTTTCTGGTTACGATGTGAACTTCTAAAAAACAGCTCTCAATTCTGCCTTTTAATCTATTGATTTTCTTTTTACAGCTAATAAATAAAAATGTATTTTATTCTTCTCAAACCTGTTCTTCCCAAGTTTTGTTTTAAAGAGGTCTACGTCTTTCTTCATGTTTCTTGTAAGAAAGGAAAGTAACACAGCATTAAATCACTGTATATCTTGTAACAGTTTGTCTTCCTAAGCCACGTCATTCAGTACTACTGTATATACTTCAGCATCCTGAGTAAGAGAGTAACCGTGAATACACTACCAGACATTCTAAAAGCTGCCTCTCTCATGCTCAGAGGATGAATATCTATTCAACTTGTACCTACAAGTGCTGATTCAAAATGCATCTTCCAAAATAAAACGGATTCAGTCATCTTTCATTATAATTAATCATTTGTATGCAGAAAGAGTAACTTTTTCACATAGGCATTTTAAAAAGGTTGGCTGTACAAGAGCTGGAAAGAGATTAATATAAATTTCTTACAAAGCATTGACTTAGCAGAATTTATTTGTTGTTTGTGGTCATCTGCGCCCATGTGGATTGATACTACACTACGTAATTATCTCTAAGCTCTGATAGGTGTTGACAGTCTTAACCCCTTCATTGTCACAATGATTTCTCCAAAACTGAAAGACAGCAACAGATTACAGTTTCCTGCCCATCTGTCACAACAATGTCATGCCCAGACTCCTAGACAGATCTGGAATGGACAAAGGAGAGGAAGAAAGGAGAGAGTGAAGGAAGAAAAGACACCTGAGTCTTTCTCAAGGTTTCTGATATGACAGGCAAACTGTGCTGCTAGAATTCATTTGTTTATCTATGAGATTTTTGCTTTTGCTTTAATCAAAAAAGGTTTTGGAAAAGGCTGAATCAATTTTGCTTTCTTTTATTTTGTTTTTCTAATCTACATCTCTCCTACCTTACCCCCAGTTTAATGTCTTACAAAAAAAAAAAGAAAAAAAGAAAAAAGACATTCGTATTGCAGGCATTATTAAAAAGACTCTTTTGAAAAATAATTCTCCATATTCCTCTAGGGGACCACAATTTGTTTTAGCACATGCAGTGTTCACCCTTGCTCAGATAGCCACCTGCTGATGGCAATATGCTAACTAATATGTCATTATTAATTAGTTTGGGTGGCATCATCCAACAATTGCATCCACTTCGAAAGAAAGTTTTATTATCCATACTCAGGAAATCCCTTTGCCAGAGAATCAGGCTATTTCCAGGTTTGTGTTTTTGTTTTTTGTTTTTCTGCCACACTAAATAATAATAACTTACTATTAATTAACATATTCAAGTAGTCACTGAAATTATATCCAAGCCAAACTCTCTATTAAAATCACCTCCTAATACAAACTGTGAAAAAGTAATGTTCAATCTATCTTGACTAAATTAATTTTTTTTGAGAGAAAAGTAAAGGGGAGTTCACTTTAATACAAAGAAAGCAAAATGGATCTGTTTTTAACATGCTAGTAAGTGAATGAAGACATTACACTAAAAACTACAGTGCTCTATAGTACAATATAACTCAGTTATTTCTATCAGGAAAAAAAAATACAAAAAACCCAAAAAACCAAGAAGGAGCCTCAGGTTACAGAGGGCAGGGGTTACTAAAGCCCTGGAAGATGACAGACAGCTAGGGAAAGAACAGCATCACTGAGGGAGGAGGCAGCGTCGAGGACATTCTTACTAAAAACAAAAGATTCTAAGATGTCACCTGCTAGATAGAGCTCTGCCGAAAGCCAGGAAGATGGCCTCACCTACGTATAGAGATCTTCTTATTCTAGGAACCTATAAAAATAAAGACAATGCCTTTGGACAGGTTATCATCCAACAAGCCCAGACACCATTGATACTAAACTCATCCAAAGACGAGGGCCAAGGAGTCATTCACAAAGATAACATCAAGCGCAGAGCCTCCGAAACCTCGTGTCTTTCAGTTCAACAGATGAGGTGCAGTCCTGAAACAAGCCCAGCCTTGCAAGTTGCTGTTTTTCATTCTTTGGGGGAGAAGGTGGGAGGCAGACAAACAGGATTTCCGCACTTGGGTCGTGGAGAGTTTCAAGATGTGAGAGCAGTCGCAGAGAACTGTAATTAGTCCAGCACATGTTGCCTCATGATCTTAGGAAACGATAATTTCCCTGTGACGTATGTGCCCCGTGCTGTGGCAGCTGACATGCATTGTGACAGTCCCAACCCTGCTCCTCACAGACCCCACCCTTCAAGTGGAATAGAAACGAACACATCTTAAAAATTCTAACCGGCTTTAAGAGATTGCTGCGGAAACCAAAAGCCTTCTGGGCAAATCGGCATTACAGGTCCAACCTCATTTCACACCACCGCTCCCCCCACCATCACATCATTCATAGTTCATCTTCCCCTAGTTCATCTGGATACTCTGACAAAGGAAAAAAGCTCTTTCTTCACTCCACCGAGAAAATAATAACCTGCTTATCTGTGTTTACAGTCTCTTTTGGATATAGTACAAGATTGACTTAAAAATCATGAAAGAAATGGCCTCAAATCTGGTCCTTTCTCAACTTTTAGGAAAGCCAACCTGGGAAACAACAAAGAGCAAGTCATATTTTTCATTCTATTAATGCTCCTTTTACAGAGTTTGTAAGAAACGCGTCTGCTTGCAATATGCCAAATTATTATCTCCCTATTTTTAGGGAAACGTCATTAACAAGTTTACGAGTGTATCCTTGTTGGCTTAAATCTCCCCTCACCTGCTTTTGAGAGCACTAAGAGAGTTCTTACCTGAGGGTCACATAATTAGAACAAACATAATTCTTGGGCTGAACTGTGACTTTCTGTTTTATTTGTGTTAGGCTATTATGGGGATGGTAGAAGTGAGAGGAAGACTCATTTCACAAAGATTTGTCAATTCTCCTAATCTATATTAGAATTCCAATGTGAGACACGGAAGGGCAGAAAAAATATATTAATAAATAAATAAACTATTATCCCATGGATAAAAATTAAGACTTGTGAGAATATATTTTTTTCTCAGTTGATTATTCTGGTTTTTAACTGATTTCAAGCCTATTATTCTTTTTAGTGATTCCACCCCCGCAACCCCAATTAAAGGCAATCAGAATTATATGCAGTTAACCCATTTAGAAGTTATTTCTCTATTGTGATATAATTCTAAGTCTGTAGCTCCATTGTAGCTATAGAGCCAACAGACATAATTCTTCATATTCGGTTGCTGGGACAAAAAAAATAAAACTGGTGACTGTGCAATAATAATCCATGCAATTTCTTTACAACTGATGGGCAACTGTCTCACAGCAAAAATTAATTAGGAATAATGGTATGAATGTTGGTTTCTCTCCTCCTGGAAGACAAACGGGGCAGAACGCTGAACATTGGGGCACAAGATTTTTTCACCTCATGACTTTCTCAAGCTAAGTTTACCAACACTCAGCCATGTCACACTGCCTGTCACTATGGGAGCAAGGAAGGTTGGGAACTCGTTCAGAGAAAGGAGGCTTAAATACAGCCTATTTTAACTGTAAACTTCTCCAAGGGCAGAAACCACATTTTATGTGTCTTTATATCTCCTTTGGGAGCATTATACATAATGTCACACACAACTACTGCTGGTTGATCGAATCGGCCACACTATAACTCTTCTATACAATGTCTCAGTAAGCTAAGTTCCTATCAAGAAATTTTAGTTAAGTTAGATTTGCCTATACAACAAAGAAAAATTATCCCTATTCTGGGGGTGCCAAAAAAGGTATACATGTTTTAAGAGATGTCATCTACGCATTATTTTTCAGTTGAATTGAATTACAGTAGCAATGTGTAGTATGATGTTTGCTCAGAAGATGGGGGTAATAAAATGAATGCTAGCATCACCCTGTGACAGGGAGGACAATCAAAGAAAAACGGCAGAAGAACAGTTGTTTTAGGAGTGCAAGACCATTTTGAAATGGTATTTGAAAACTGAGAACATTGTGGAAATACAATGGGAATGGAGGCGTGAGTATGTAACAGAACCTCCAACGTGCCTGACGATTGCACACATTCGTGACAAGTTTGGGACACACGGTAAATTGAAATGGCACGTGTAGAGATGCAGGTGAACTCTTTGGTCAACGTTGCTCAAGCAAGTAGCGCACTGTAATCAGAAATGTCTGGATGCTGACGGTAAACACTTTGAGCACGTCTTGTAATTGCAGACGTCAAACATGACTAGCATTCATCTTTTGTTATCAGTTTATATTATTACAACTGTAACACAGTTTTTTCCTTGCTTAAGTGTGTGTACCCTTTTTTTGGCACCCTCTGTATGTTCACTAAGCCCATATGTACCTTAGTGGTCAGCTTGCAGTTCCTCGAAAGGCCTCTGAGGGGCTCCTCTCAGCGCTGCACTGAGAAGGCCAAGGCTTTGGGCAGAACCCAACAGGCCGGAGGACGCCACACATGAGACAACTGGCTGGCACAGAGGTCATTTATCTGCTGGACGAGTCTTACAGGGCAGATTTCCTAGGGAGTCAATAGACTCGAAAAATGTTTGGCCTCTTCCAGAATGATCTACATATAACTTTTCTTTTTTTTACTTTAAATACAAATACCCCGACGTTATATATACAACTATGCTGTCTGCAGCCATGGTGTGTCGTTGGTTAGTACTGACTTACTACCTAGTTGCTGGAACAAACTGTACTGTTTCTTACGACCTTCTCAACCCATGTGGTTGTCATTTTCACTCAGGACTTACCTG
>PVKE010025397.1:0-15313 GCA_004027555.1 Craseonycteris thonglongyai | reverse complement strand
AAACTTGTTAATGTGTGGCTCTGATTTTTACTATTCAGTTTGATCTGTAGATTTAGCTAAAACGTTGGGGACTGAAATTAATAAACTAAAAAACAAAATGTTTATCATCAGGGAAATGAAGAAAGTGGTATAGGGAAGCCGGGATGGCTCAGTGGGTTAAGCGCTCACTTTGCAGCGCTGGGGACCGAGGATCGAATCCCGGCCCCGGCCCGTGCGGAACCATATGCTGAACTGGGAGCTCCCCCAGTTCAGTTCTCTCCCTGTCTCTGTATCTCTCTCTCTCTCTGTCAAAATAAATAAATAAATATTAAAAAAAAAAAAAAAAAAAAAAAAAAAAAAAAAAAAAAAAAAAAAAAAAAAAAAAAATAAAAAAAAAAAAAAAAAAAAATTAAAAAAAAAAAAAAAGAAAGTGGTATAAGGAAATATTTATTTGGGTTGTTATGACAACAGAACAAGACATCACAACAACATTCTTTCTCTTCCATCTGTCAGACTTTGGCTTGACAGAGCCTTAAGAAACACTCAGTGTCTACCCTAAAGATGAAATGGAGCAAAAATGTTATTCTACATTTGATAGATTTTTGGCTCAACTTAAAACCCTTTTATAACTCATACAATATCTGCCACAACTCCCTGCTATTTCCTCTTGCCGGGGGCATGTTCACTAGCAATGATGAGGAAATAAATTGCGTGGTGGGAGAGGATGCTGGTGGCTGTGACGGTGAGCCTGAAGGGGGCTCACGTCCACCCTGGGATGTCACAGCACCACTCACTGGGTTTGTGGCATGCCCCGTTCTCAAGCGCTGCCCCATGATTTTAAAAAGATTGGGATTACAGATGGATATCAGAAGACCGAGGGGCTTGCTTCCGTATCTAGCTGGACCGGGCTAGAAACCTGTGCATGAGCGGTGGGTAGAGAATTGTGGGCAGGCTATCAAGGATGAACGCACCAGCAGGAACTTACGCTGAAGGCTTCCTTCATAGGCTTTTCCAGGTCAGACAGCTGGCAGGAGCCACTGGCTCCCAAGCCCTTGTTCACGGCCTGGCCAAAGAACCCTCAGGGCCCTAGAGCTGTTTTCCCAGAGAACCACAGAGCGAGGTGGACAGGATCCCTCGGGGAGGACCGGCCTTGGGCGGAGCAGGCTGAAGGGAAGATGGGCTCTGGCTTCCTTGCTCAGGAACCTCATACACGTCATGCTTGCTGGCAGTTTCCATGCTCTGATCATTAGCTGAGTCACTATCTAACAGGTGAGCAGATTTCCCCGTTACTTGTCCTGTCAGGGGAGGGGGCACAACGCAGTGTCAGGGAGACCCCAAGGGAGACAGTAGAGCTGAGGCCCCCAGAAGTGTTCAGTTACAGCTGCAAGAGGGGGTGGAGAAGAGTCTAGAGCAGAGGCCCAGGGAGGCTACTTGTGTGAAAATCCCATGAGAGAGGCTCCATGACACGCTGTGTACTTATCCCTAACCAAATAAGGATAAGAGGGGCGTTAAATGACCCCTCTGTCCTCAGCTCTTCCCCAGCTCTGAAGTGCCCGGGATTAGACTCACTCTAAGGTGGGCAACAGCAGCAGGGACATGCTATCTGGATGACTTCTGTTGAGCCGGGGCGGCTGGGAGAAGAGTGAGAGTGAGGGGAGGGGAGGGGAGGTGTCTGGTTTTGTGCCGGCTTAGCCCCAGCAGCACGTTCGCACAATCACAGAGCATCTGAGCCAAGGGGCCCTGAAGGAATTATAGAGTCAATCCCCATTGCACAGCTTGGCAGATGAGGTGGTCGTCTGCTGGGACATTTTGGGAGGCACAGGAAGCCTGAGGGGGTGATTCTTGGGTCAGGACTGGGGGGCTTGGCAGGTTTGGGCCAGGATCACTGTGGTGGGGGAGGAATCCCAGCATGCCAGAGCACTCAGCGTGGCCCATGGAGTCAGAGAATTTCAGAGCTGGGGGAGACTTTGGGGGCCACCCAGTCCCCACCTCACTGGGGCCCCAGTGGGAAGGCCATAAGGGAGGCAGGGCTCTGGGGAGAAAAGCATAGGCATCTTCATTTTTTCTGGAGACAATTCTGGCCTGACTGCCAAGCACTATCAGGTCCTAATGGCACGTTTTAAAAGAGACTTTCCTTATCTGTATATCTATATAGACAGACAGTCCTCTGCCACCCTAGATCGTTCTGATTTGTTCCCTGGAGCCAGGCTGACAAGGTCTCCACCTTGGCTCCTCCACTAACTGCTTCCTTGAGCAGAGTGACTTAGCCTCTGTGCGCATTTTGGTTTCCTAATAATAGAGCCTCTCTGACTGAGCTGTGTGAGCCTGAAAGAATCCAGGTCACACCTTCAGAGGAGCCTGTTCCGAGGCAGCATTCCAGTGGTGCTCGTTATTCCCAGCAGGTTCCCTCACGCTGTGTGTGCTCTTCCTGCCTCAGAGCTCTGCGGGCTCTTACTTATTTATTTTCCCACCTCTTCAGGTCTGCTTGGCACTAGTACTGGATGGAAAGATAACTTACTGGGCAAGAGAGAGAGCACTGTGAGCTGTTTGTAACGGGAAAAGCATGGGCTGCCTTTGCGGACAAGAAACCAAGAGCCCTTGCAAGTCAGAGCTATGAGGGACCTGGGTGCGGACAAGCCCTTGTTTCCTAAGTGAAGAGACCCAGGGCCAATAGCTGAGGACCTTTGGGGTCCCTCCCTGCTCTGGGAAGGTGTGATAAGAGATGAACGCAAGGGTCTGAAAGCTGTAAAGGGTCTAACCACGCAATGAGATCTCCTCACACACTGTGCATGCGTGCACACTGCATATGATCACTGCACTGGCTCTGGACCCAAGGAAGGCATGAAGTTTATCCACATTCCTGCCGCCTCCTTTTCTCTTACAAAAATCCCATCTTGGGGAAGCCGGGATGGCTCAGTGGGTTAAGTGCTCACTTTGCAGCCCAGGGGACCAAGGATCGAATCCCAGCCCTGGCCCATGTGGATCCATATGCTGAGCTGGGGGGGTTCCCCCAGTTCGGTTCTCACTGGGGTGAGACCCTGGCCCAGTTCCTGCCCTGTGCAGCCCCGCGCCCACCTGTGGAATGAAACTATGTGGAAAAACCGATGATGTGCAACTATGGAGACTGTTCTGGGCCCTCTTCCTTCTGTCTGTTTCTGTATCTCTCTCTCTCTGTTAAAAACAATAAAAATAAATCTTAAAAAAAAAAATAAAAAAATCCCATCTCCTCAGTGGCCCACATGTGGCAGCCGCTGCAAAAGGGCACCCAGGGCGATACGTGTGCTCTGGTGAGAACCGCATACAGCCACCACGGCTGGTATTCTAGTCCCGTCATGGGTGTTTGCGGTTTGCAAAGGCTCAATCTCTAAGGGCAGAATGCCAGGCACCGTGGAAGGTGGGGTGAGGAGAGAAACTCCAAAGTGCCTCTAATCCACAAAGATGCCCCAGAGCAGGGATGGGGTCCCTTCATTTTCCATTATCTCTGTGGGAGGGGCTGCCCCAGGGTCCAGCCTCTCAACCCAGAAATCTGTCCAGTGACAAGGCACTTGTCTTAAGCACTTCTGTGTCTCTTGGAGCCCTGAGCCTTTGGCTGCTCCCCTCTGCTGCCCCTCGGGATGCGTTTGTCTTTGAGGAGGCTGCCTTCCTTTCTGTTCCCACCTTCTCTTTCATTGTAGTACTTCGAGGAGTTGAACAGATGATACTTTCTGTCCTTCTTGTCTTTGGAAGCCTGGTAGGGTGGGGGTGTCATGGTCCCTGATCTGCCCGGCTTCTCTCCAGCCTTGCCCATCTCCTCAGACATTCCACCCCGCCCCTACCCCACCCCCCACCCCACCCCACCCCACCCCCGCCCCAGGATTAGGAACCTCCTGGAGCCTAACATCTTTAACCCAGCAGCACGCACCTCAGGGGACTGTCCCCATCACAGCCCCTCGTGGGCCCTAGGTTTATCCCCCAGGCTTCACTTCTCGCCTAGGACTTTCTGATATCATTCATCCCCTTTCCCCTCTCCCAAAGCCAAACCTGAGAATCCACACTAGAAGTCAGTGGGGCGTGGAGTGGGACTGCAGAGAACAGTTACTAGAGCGCTGAAGAAATCTGACCCCCATCACTGAAGGGTTATTACTCATCCTCTGCTTCCAGGGCCCAATCTTGAGAATGCTCTGGTCTGAATTCCCAGGCCCAGGGAGTCTGGAGAGCTGCCCAGCGCCCTGCACCGGTGGCAGCTCAGAGACAGGGCTTGCTTCCTGAGCTGACAAATGTACCCAGGGAGTACAACTGTGATATTAAAAGTGAAGAGCTAACTGAAAAATCGGCTGGGGGTTAGGCTGGGAACAGCCAAGTGGCTGCTGTCCAGAAAGAAGCATCATCACCAAGGTGACCAGATGGGCTTGGCAGGGGGTGGGGGCTGGATTCCATCTCTGTCAGGCCTGCTGATGAGCTCCACATTCATACATTGTGTCCTTTCCATTCTTCTTACCCTTTTCCTCCCCCTCCCTTTTGTTTTCAGAGTTGAGAGGAGCATTTCCTCTCCAACCCACAGCTCTCCGTTGTTTGTGTTTCTGGCGTTTCTTCTTTCCACATGGACCTCTCGCTGGCCTCATCGGCTTCTCCTGGTTGGCTGGCCCTTCTTGGCCCAGGTCCCACATGTCCGCTCTTCCTGGAGTTGCAGCTGCCACTCGTGCCTTCGCACCCTCAGTTCCAAGGCGAAGATGGCTCTGATTCAGTATTTTGTAATGATGCAAATGCCAGCAGTTCTTTTCAGAAGTTGAGAATTACCCCAAGTTTCTCTCTGCATCTCCATCCAGACCTTCTTTGATTTGTAACATGACCCTTGCAAATCGCTGAATGTGACCATTAGGGCATGGGGGGCATCCTACTGGGCAGTGTGTGTGTGTGTGTGAGAGAGAGAGAGAGAGAGAGAGATTGGTTCTGTGTGACTGCTTTCAATGCTGAGAGGAAGGGGTGTTCTCTTGAGCATCTCTGTGGCTCCTCACCCCTACTCCACTTTCCTCTCTCTGCTCAGCCACAGGGAACCGCTTTGCAGCCCCTTAAGGGGACGTGCTCAGCCTCCCATCTCCTTGCTCTTGTATAGACAGCTCCTTGGATCTCAGACTCAGGGGGAACTCACCTGCTCTGGGAGTAAGTGCCCTCCTGAGTCTTCAGCTAGCGAGCCCTCACAAAGTGGTAGTGGGGGTGGGGGGTCTGTCCCTCTTTGTCTCCCCGCTGGGCTGACAGCTCCTTGAGGACAGTGCTGTGTCCCATCGCAGGAGTGAGAAGCCGGCCCAGAGCCCCGCAGAGGGGTGCAGCGCAGCTAGCTGGTTTTGCACCACAGCTGTGCTCACAAACCTCCAGTCTGTTGCCCACTGACTCGTGCTCTCAGCCCAGAGGAGGTTCAGACAGTCCAGGATGGCCTGTCATCCCAACACTTTTGCAGAAGTAGCCAAGCTTGGTACCTGAGCTTGTCTGCAATGAAGATGACCCTCCTTTCCAGAAGCAGGGAGGCAAAAACACAGAGCAGGTGACGGACGCTGAGCGAGCAGAAGAGAGACTCGAAGTCCACGTGTTCGAGCCGGGAGTCCAGCGGGCGGCACAGTTCAATCACCTGCCAGGGAACAGGAGAGTCGGGGCTGCTCAGCCAGGCCTCTCACGTACTGATTGTCCCCAGCAGGGACGGCCCATTGGCAGGGGCAAAGGGAAAGAAAAAAATGGAAAACAAAAGGGATTGGGGGAAACGAGAAAAAACCCAGGAGACTGGGGAGGAGATGCAGTCGTAGGGAAGTACGTGCCTCACGCACAACCACGTGACTGAGGACAGTTTGGATGGAGGTGGGGACAGAGCATGGTGGAAGCGTGGCCCTTGACCCAAAAGGGTCCCAGGCTCTCCCTGGCAGTGACGTATCCTGAGTCCCTAGGGAGCTCTATGACTGCTGAGAAGATGCTACCCTTATAGCCTCACAGGCTGGCGTCTCTGTCTCAAGAAGGAGTACCACCTGCTGGAATGGACCACAGGCTCACGCTGAAGACCCAGCACATTGGAGCAGCACTTCCCAGACTCTCCTCGTCTAGAAGGGGTTTCTTAAGGAACCCAGCCCCATCTAACCCCTTCCTGGTGCAGTGTCCCCAGCTTGTAAGCTGAGCACATAGGAGGGCTATCCAGACAGTATCCAGTCACGTGATATGAAAAATAGAGGCATTTACGGCTGGGTTTTTTCTAGACAGCCCTCGTATATCTCATTCCAAACTTGCTAAAATGTTCCTGGACTCATCCCCTGTTGCTGCTCATGTGCACATTCTCTCTCATTAAGTAGCTAACTCCTTACAGTGGGCAGAGACTGGCTTTCACTCTCAGCCCAGCACCCGCCAGTGCGAACATGCCCTCGGTTGAGCTGCCTACATCGGGGACGGGATGGTTCTCCAGCCTCAGGGAGACTGCTCTTCTCTGTGCTGGGGAATTGGGTTGTTGCAGAATATCCCAGAGCCATCCTCATCCCCGCCTCCCCGCCCCCACAATCTCCACGGGTGACCTGCTTTTCTGAGGGCCTTTGGAACTAGACACACTCAAGACCCGCGGAGGTCCCCTGAGCTACATTAAGGGAATGAGAAGAATGCAGACAAGCTCCTGTATCAAATCCCAACCCAGCCAAGGACAGGAATACCCTTCAAAGGCTACAGTGAATACAAAGTCGTGCCTGAGCGCGTCTTCCCTGAAAAAATCAGTTTTATGTGATAATATTACAGAAGTGATGCAGACCAAAAATGAAAATAAGTGCATATACAATTCGTGAATGTAACGGGCCAATAAGGGAAGCCGATGTTCAGTGCAGGTCTCTTAACTTGTGAGGCCAATACCATGCAAGGAAACAGCATGTGCTGCTATGGCACAGTCCTGCTCTCTGGGCCAGAACCCTGAGCTGGACTGACTAGACTTAGGGTGGAATCTGTGACACCCAAGGGGCAGGAGGACATCACTGAATGTGACAGCCCACTAAAAGCCAGCCCTCAGGCCTCTGGGACGTGGCTGTCTGGGCCATTTTCTGTCCTAGGAGAGGAAAGGAATCTGACCGCTTACCTCAGTTCCTGATCCTGGCAAGAAGTTCTTGACAGCAATGGTTTTGCCCAGGGCAGGGAAAGGGGCTTCCATGACACTCCTCATGAGGGGCTGTACCAGGGCAGGAGAGATGCCTCGTCGTTTTTCCACCTCGTCCAAGATCTGCAAGGATCAGAAAATCAGCTCAGCCAGTCTGAAGTCAGGGCACCAAGGTATAGCTCCGCTCCAGATGACATGGGCCTGACATGGAAACGGAAGGATTACGGGGCAGCCTCTGCTGTTCTCATTGTGCCAGACCCATTTATGGTCTCTTTCACCCTCTGTGCTATCATGCCAGTGCCTCTCCCCTCTGCGGTCTCTCCCTTTGCCATGTGACTTGGCAGTTCCTCCCTCTAAAGAGGTCTTTCCTTGCCCCCCTTGACTTTCGGTTTGGCCAGGTGACTCACTGGGCAAATAATACATGCACTCCCAGTGGGAGCAATATAGCCCCCCAAGGGGGTAAAAATGGTTCTTGGGGTGGTGGTAAAAAAACTTAGATATTATAATGGTATGTAACCCTCTGAGGGGGCCATATAAATAGACATAAGGTAGAGCTGTGGAATTAAAATTTCTCTAGGGAAATGCCATCAGGGAAATGCAAACCAAAACCACACTAGGATGATTATAATAAAAAAACTGATAATACCATGTGCTGACAGGGAAGTGGAGCAATTAGAACCCCCATACACTGCTGGTGGGAATGTGAAATAGTGGAGCCCCTTTGGAAAACAGTCTGGCATATACTCAAAAATTGAACACACAATTATCATATGATCCAGCAATTCCACTTCTGGGTATAAATCCCAAAGAACTGAAAGCAGGAACTTCCAACAGATATCATTGGTACACCCATGTTCACAGCAGCATAATTGACAATAGCAGAAAGGTAGAAATAACCCAAATTTCCATTGGCAGACAAACGGATAAACAAAATGTGGTGTGTACATACCAAGGAATATTATTCAGCCTTAAAAAGGAATGAAATTCTGACACCTGCTCTGACATGGATGAACCTTGAGGACATATGCTAAGTGAAACAAGCCGTCACAGAAGTACAAACACAGTATGATTCCACTTCCATGAGAGCCTAACGCAGTCAAATTCATAGGGACAGAAAGGAGAACAGTGGTTACCAGCTGCTAGGGGAGGAGGAATGGTGCATTGTTTAATGGGTACAGAATTTTGGTTTGGGAAGATGAAAAACATCTTGGAGATGGATGGTGGTGATGGTTGTGCAACAAAGTAAATATACTTGATGCCCCAGAACAGAACACTTAAAAAGGGTCAAGGAACACTGGGCTAACGGAATGAGCATGCCAGTTCTCAGCCCTGGCCTCCGGAGACCTGCCTTGCGGGTCTCTGCTTGCTCTCTTGTGCCTTGGCCGTCACAAGCACAGTGCACGGGCCAGTTCAGCATTTAGGGATGACAGACATGTGGACCAGACCCAGATCCAGGCTTGCAGCCTAAAGTGGAGATGGGTTAGCCTGCGTCAGCTAACGCCCGGAACCACTCACACAGCGCCTGAGTGAGCCCAGTGGTGATCAGCAGAGACCTGCACGCCTGTGAGCATAAAGGATTGCTGCTTTCAGCCACTGTGGTTTGTGACACAGCATTATTGTACCAACATTTAATGATACATCTTCCTTCAGAGATTCATGATTCCTTTCTGTACTAAAGGACAATTTATCATTTTGGTCCTTGTCCCTCACCTGGAAATCATTTGAGTTGTAGGGATCGGTTAGCCAAAGCTCCATTTCTGGTTCTATCCCGAGTATTTTCTCTGTAGCCTTTGGCAAGTCATCACGCTACACTCCTAAAATTTCATAAAACTGACACGAAATCTCAGGATTGTGCACCACACAAGTATGTGGGCATGCTGACTTGCTCCACATCCCTGCTCATGACGTATCAATGAACCTGATGTGAACTTGGAAGCCGCCCTTGGAGCTGGGCTGACTCACACAGCTGTTTTATGTCCAGCTTTCCATAAGCATTCTCACAACAAAGGCTGTGGCCTACAGCCTTATCTTCATCTGAAAACAGGCCCACATGAAAGACGGGGATGAGCAGCAATGGAAACCTGTGCTAGAACTTGTAAATGTCCAACTACGTAGAATTTATCTCCAGGTGGAGTTGGAGGTGAGACCACATCTCAGATTCCATCGACTCTATTAGTTATTTCAAACAGGCTTGCACAGAAGTACAAATTCTATCATGGCAAAAGGTCACACTATGCCAGTATAATTCCTGAGTTCAGGTGGATGGTGGGCAGGAGGGGGACCTTTGTTTTGGGGTACATGTGGGAAGTGCTGTTTTACATCCATGCACAGTTGGCCTAGGACTTTAATTCTCCAAAAGAAAGCTCAGACTGGAATATATGTGCAAGAAGGATTTACAGTTAAGTTTATGAATTAGATACTCATATCTGATTAATATAGGAAACCAATGTTGGATTGTACCTAATTTTTGAGATCAGCGTCATATGGGATGGTAATCATTTCTTGTACATCAATTCAAAATACTGGGGTGGATAGGCTGACTCAATATGGCAATTCCCATATCTTGTAGAGCACTATTACACTAATAAATTTAACACACTCACAACACACACACAACACACATATATATACAGATACATATACGTACATCCATCCATCATAGTGGCTTTTTTTGTCCAGCGAAAGCTAATAGGACAAAAGACAGTGCTTAGAAGAAAGTAAGTACAACATATGGAATATTCCGACAAGATCCTGTGTCCCTCCCATCCTCAACTACTAGTACTTTGAGTCTCTCCCCTTTCCCAGTTTCTGGAGTCCTGACCTTCATCAACTGTGATTTCTTTTCCCAATAAGAGAACAGTGGAGGCCATGAGGGGAGGAAGAGGAAGCGAGGAGAAAAACAGCGGAGAATAAGATTGTAACACTACAGGAAGTTGGGGTGTTTCTGGGCTCTGCCTTGCCCTCCCTTCCTCCTTTCTCTGAAGCCCAAGTCCTCACCTTTGAAAAGAGGCTGAAGCATCCCAGGCGGCTCACGATACAGTAAACTTCAGGGAGACGCTTCCCTTTGCCACCAGGCTTTTTGGAATAAAACACAAGGAAATCATGAGTGTTACTAACCTCAGGGAAGCAAAGAACCCAGATTTTTGAATGCCTACTGACTGCCAGATGTTTCCATGTACCATACCTTTGGACAACCCAATGGGGTGATTATCAATACCCTATTTTATAGTTGGGAAGCACTTTTGATCATGTAGTACATATGTTTTTTATCCCCCTGAAGGAACTAAATCAAGGGTGTTGTGCACACAGTAGGTGCTCAATATGGCCTATTAAGCCACAAAGTAAGGAGGCTTAACTTATTTACCCAAGTCACTATCATTCCTTTTAAGGAGTTACTCTGGGACTATATGCTTATTATAATGACAATTCCAAAGGAGAGATTGTTTTTTGAAATTCCTTTTTGGAAACTGACTTTTAAGCTAATTTTTAAACCAACAAGTTGAGGAAGCTGGGATGGCTCAGCAGGTTAAGCACTCGCTTTGCAGCCCCGGAGCCAGAGGATCGAATCCCGGCCCCGGCCCCGGCAGACCCATATGCTGAACTGGGGTGTGCCCCCAGTTCAGTTCTTGCCAGGGTCCACGCGGAAGGCCCCTGGCCCAGTTCCTGCCCTGCGCCCACCTGTGGAGTGAAATTATATGAAAAACTAATGCTGTCAACTATGGAGACTGCTCTGGGCTCTCCCCCTTCTCTCTGTCTCTTTTCTGTCAAAAAACAATAAAAATAAATCTTTAAACCAACAAGGAAATGAATCTCATACTTCAATTTTATCAAAGTGAGTGCTTAACCCACTGAGCCATCCCGGCTTCCCCCAACAAATATTTTTTGAACATCTACTATGTGCCATGCCTTAGTCTACATTCTAAATTATACTACCCTATTTCTAAGACTAAAACCATTCTCAGTGAAAAATGATTTTTCACCACTGAAGAGTTTCGTAAGATAAGTTTTAAAATGTTTTCACATGGATATGTCATAGAAATAAGTTTGACTTTTAAAGGTGGTTGTTCTGAAGGAGACACTCTTGAATTATTTGTGTCATGAACAATAAATCCGTATGTTTACTGCCCTTAGAAACTGTAACGAATGTTTTCTCTAAGATATTAAGGTCTGTTTAGCATGTTAGAAAGGACATCTGGTTTAAGAAGAGATGGGTCTTTTATTTGGTGGGGAAAAGATTGGAGAAAGGATTTTCTTTCCAAAGGAGATAGAGGCATTGTTCCCATCTACCAGTAAGACTGGAGTGAGCCCCCGAATCTTCCTCCATGCTTTAACTATCTTGGTTAACCCACCACCCCTGTTCCTTCTCTCACGGCACATGGTGAAGCTCAGGAAGCCAGGGCTGGCCCCGCACAGAGCTTTCACTGACTGAGAAGTGAGCGTACTAACCAGTAGTCTTCGGCAATAACCGAACCTTCTGCTCCCATCTTCTCCAGTTAAGACAAATGAGAATGTCTCACTGTGGTGGGGAAAACAAAAGTACATTACAAAGTGAAACAAAATAAGGACAGTCACGGTGAGCAACTCAGACGTTCTGAAGAAGGCTGCAGAAAGGGCTGTTCCCTGTCTTGTTGGTTCATCTCTGTGCCAGGACTCTGGTCACCTCTGGCTTTGGGGTCTCTGTCAGGGCGAGGGAGATCTAAAGTGTCACTGCCTCCTGAGAGGGAATGAGGAACTTCTTTTTCACTCTGAGCTCTCATAATTCTATCACCTGAGCAATCCTGTTGCATAAAATATAGCATTATTGGGCACCTTTTGTGGCTACTGCCTTCATTGCGCTTGAGGATGAGGTGGCATCTGCTGATCTAGGGTATGCGACTCAGTTTGTGCCCCTCTTGGAACTGACATTGGGTGTGGCTCTCTGTTCAGAGCCACCCCAAGGCTTGGACTGTCCCCAGGACTGCTGCGCCAACTTCAAGGAACACAGAATCCCTCAAATACTTAGAATATGCAGCCTACTGAGTTTGGTCAACTGTGGAACCATCTGATAATAAAAATACTGACATCTAACCACAGGGGCTAGAGCAGAAATGTAAACTTATCATAGTGTGATAACAGCTGGATGGGATATTGAAGAAGTATTTCAGGAGCGCTGGACAAGGATGGGTGATGGGCAATGTTTCCCTAACTTTTCCTAGACTAAGAATTACCTTACTGCCTTCCACAAAGGCGTCTGAAACAAACCTATTCCCAGACTGAGTGGGAGGCCTGGAAATTTGCCTTCTTACTAAGGTGACTCTTATCTTTAGGGATGTTTTAAAAACCCTGGTGGAGGAAATCTCCAGGCCTAGGCTCACTGGGACCCCTGAAGGACAGGACTGACTGGGGCCTGCCATCTTTGATCCTATCTCTAGTTCTCACCTTAGTCTTTGCAGGTGGGGAGGGGAGACGCCAACACATACATACCTGGTAAACTGCTGGACGGGAGTCCAGTCCTTGGCATCAGGGAAACAGAACTGGGGGATAGCCTTCAGCTGGTCCTCAGCCTCTCTCATGAACTTGAAAGACCTTTCCAACTGCAGGCAGCAGGATGAGAAGGTTAGAGAAAAAGATGTCAGCATAGGCGAGTGAGGCAGGTGGTTGGCAAGGCCACATCGCCCACCTTCCCACAGCCACGACTGCCACCTTGACCTCCTCTCTTGTGACAGGTTTGCAGCTCAGCCTGCTGGGGCCTTTCTCCCCAGGGCAGTTCCAAGTATGGTCTTATGGGGGAAGCCAGGAGAAAAGAACAGTGTTCTTTAGACACATGTTCTCATTGCCCCATATTCTGGAACATAACTTTTTTTAAAAAAGATTTATTTTATTGTTTGAGAGATGGTGAGAAAGAGAGAGACGGGGGGGGGGGGGGGGGGGGGGGGGGGGGGGGGCGGGGCCCAGAGCAATCTCCATAGTTGTATGTCATCAGTGTTCGACATGGTTTCATTCCACACAGGTGAACGGAGTGGCCACACAGGGCAGGAATCTGGAAAGGGGCCTCCCGCATGGGAGGGGAGAACCTTCGCCAGTTGCGCCACAGTTCAGCATATGGGTTTGCAAGGGCCAGGGTTGGGGCCAGGACTCGATCCCCAGACCTTGCTGTTGCAAGGCAAGCTCTCCACCTGTTGAGCTATCCCGGCATCCCGCTTGCCACTTTCTGAAGCGGTCTGGAAATCCTCTTTCATGAGTGTCTTTAGTTATGATGTCACAGCTGCCTTGATGTTCTGAATCGATTCAAAACATTTGCCTTTCATGATCATTTTGGCTTTGGGTAAGAGCCAGAAGTCCCATAGTGCCAGATCCGGTGAATAGGATGGATGAGGACACACTTTAATGTTTTTATGGGGCAGAAATTACCATACCAGAAGCGCTATGACACAGAACATTGTCATGATGGAGGATGAAACCATTTGCCCATTTCTCAGACTCTCACAGAAGAGGACTTCCAGAAGTGCTTCAGAAAGTGGCAAGAACAATGGGACAAGTGTGTTTGAAGTGGGGTGGGGTGGGGGTGGGGTGGTATTTTGAAAGGGGTTAATGGCAGTGTGTCTTCTGCTATAATAAATTTTTTTATTTAAACATTCACCATATTTTTAAATCACATCTTGAATATATCAGACAGTGATATATTCAGGGACTCATTTCAGAGTCCTTGAATGTCAGAACTAGAAGGAAACTAGACATCATCCAGCTTGACATTCTTATTTTAGAGATAAGGAAATAAGCCTTGGGATATGAAGTCATTTGTTCATGATCACACAATTAGTACGGAACCTAGCTAGGAATCAAAACGATCTTATTCTCTAGTCTGTGTTTCTCGCTTTGATCGATCTGACACATCATAGATTGGGTAAATATCATGTTATTAAAAAAAAAAAAGAATTAATATGGTCTGACTTTGAGATTAAATTCAAAACCAGGAATTTGCTTATTTCGTGTATGAATAGAAATCTGTGCTTTTAAAAAGCACCCCATTTGGTGTGCATGCAGTTGACAATATTGTACTGTATACTTGGAAAGGCTGGGAGGGTGAATTTTGTGTTTTTTCCACAATTAATAAAAGGCACTCTGGGTATAAGTTTGGGAAACAAAAAAGATTGATTTATAATTAGCATAGTTTGCTTATAAATTGGTACTTTAAAGAGTTGGGAAGTAGTTTTAAATTGTTGGCTTTTTAGAAGTAAGTCAGACCCAAAGAATCAAGAAACATATGACCACACTGATAGTGGAATATAAAACTGAAAGGAACAAAGAAGCAAAAACTCATGGACACAGTCAATAGTTTAGTGGTTCCCTGAGAGTAAGGGGGGAGGTGGGTGGGAGGGGAAAGAGTAAGGAGGGGGCATCCAATATATGGTGATCGAAAAAGAGCCGGTTCTGGGTGGTGAACAGATAATGTGATATATAGACAATGTAATATAGACTTGTAAACCTGTAACCTATGTAATTTTTGCCAACCAATGTCACCCCAATAAATTTAACAATAAAATAAATAAATAAATAAGTTGTTGGCTTTTTGTGTTTTTGCTGTTGTAGTTAAGTATATATATTTGTTAAATTTCTTTTGTAAACAGTTAAAAAATAAACCATGCTAAAATTACCTTCAGTGATTTAAAATGTCAGATATTCGACATGAGTGAAGTCTGAATTTCAGAAGTTAGGAAATTGTAAAGTACAACCTAAATTCTTTCTGTAATATGTCCATCAGTTTCTTATTTGGTTTCTCAGAGCTTGCCACTAACTTCCACTATAAACCAGCTGTGCAGACAGCTTCTGAAGTCTGTAGCCAGCAGTGTGGTTGACCACTTCACAGAGAATCTACAAGCCTTCCCAAGGCCACCCAACGTCAGAGAGGAGGTCTCTGAAGACAGCATTCAGAGGCATAG
Organism: Craseonycteris thonglongyai; assembly: GCA_004027555.1. NCBI lineage: Eukaryota > Metazoa > Chordata > Mammalia > Chiroptera > Craseonycteridae > Craseonycteris > Craseonycteris thonglongyai. The sequence continues at coordinate 328 of PVKE010025397.1, read as the reverse complement.
AGTACTGGGATGATAGTTTTCAACTTTAAAACCCACCTCTAGTACAATTCCCCTTAGGCCAGATCAAAGTTAATGCTGCTGCTGGGGAAGCTGGGATGGCTCAGTGGGTTAAGCATTCGCTTTACAGCCCTGGGGACCAAGGATCGAATCCCGACCCTGACTCGTGCAGACCCACATGCTGAACTGGGGCGTGCCTGCCATGCAGGAGCCCCCAGCCCAGTTCCTGCCCTGTGCAGCTCCCGCCCACTTGTGTGGAGCGAAACCACACTGAAAACTGATGACGTACAACTATGGAGATTGCTCTGGGCCCTCCCCCTTCTCTCTGTCT